>CM053785.1:1081081009-1081276009 GCA_028749045.1 Cupressus sempervirens
GTTACTCAACCATTGATATGATATTGTCTTCACATTTATGTAGTTCTTAACCAATAAGTTACTTAAACAACACATATGCAATGTAACCTCTTTAGTGTCCAAGGAGAGTACAAAGTCAGATTTATTATATATATAAGGATTTATTTTCTACACCAGTTATGATTCAGATATAGAACATGATAAGAAGGATGTTGAACAATTGTGCCATACCAACTACCCTCAATGACATTGGGTATATGATTTTCATTTCTAATTGCATCAACAAAAATGATGTCCACCAATGGATAAGTTTTTTAGAAATCCATACAATTCTCTTGAAGCCATAGATCATTGAACTATCATTTACAAGTCAGTTTGCCTCTTTGTTGTTATTCATTACTTGTATATGGCTCAATAGTCATTTGACCTTCAGTTGGTGATATGAATATGGTGAAAAATTTGTAATAATTAGAATCATTATAGTTTCCTTTTTAGATCTCTAACTTGCACACATTACATTAGTCTAATGGAATTAGTTGGGCCCCAAAGCGGGTCTGACAAATTTTTTTTTCATTTTCAAACAACTAAACTGAAAAATGGCTTATTTAATCATCTGATAGAAATCCAAATCAAAATCCATCACTAAACTGCCCATTAAAACTCATTTTATCATTGATCTGCAAATTGTCAATTTAATGCCAGAAGGTCCTTTGATTGGCCTTAATATTTGACAACACCATCCGACTCTAAAATCAATCACGCTGATTCTCTATTTCGTACACTTTTACCCTATCAAATCTTGTCTTATGACAAATTCTCAGTCAAAAGATATTGACTGTCAAAGTTGCCCCCTCAGAACTGCCTGCAAGAAAACATGTCAGAAAACAATAAATCACATTCAGATTTTGCTTCAAAAACTAGGCAAATTGACACTTGGGGACATGAAAACTGGGGCATTAGTTCACTACCATGAGGAAGGAATAAATCTACAATTTGGGCTCATGACGAATAACAAGATGTAAATGGTGAGCGATCAAAGTAGGCTACTCAAAATTTGCAGATTGGAAACACTGATAGAAAAGCATTTTTTTGCAAATAGAATTGACCTGGAAAAGTGTGTAGATGGATTCGTCAAGATTTAAAAATTGGCACACTTAAAATGTATTTTTAGAGTACAACATAGTGGTACAATCCATTTGATCACTCACTTATCACATATTTTGAGTTATGACATCATGAACAAGGGTTCCAATAACTTTGCACTCCCTAACACCAGTAAAAAGTTACAAATTGGATTTGGAATCACGTTTGAAAACTGATCAAATGGATTCATCATAAACTCAAAATTGAAAAATAGAAATTCTTTGACCTCTAAAATGCAACGCAAAAGGAATTTTCTCATTTCAGTCAATTGAATCAAAGTTATAACAAATCAAATAGGGCTTCCAAGAATTTTCAATAATTCACATCAGCATGACAACAATGAATGACCAACTTTGAGGAATTCAAAACCTAGTCAAAAAAAATCAAAACAACTTAAAATCTAAAAGATGGGATCTCTAGTATGGACACTAAGCTCTCCCAAAGCTAGGAGTCATAAAACATTACTGGGTGCAAGATATTCAGTTGCAAACACAGCCTACTGTCACTAATTTGACACTTGGGCAAAAATGCAGATTCAGGCATTGCTCAAAATGAGACTTCACGAAATGGCTCAGAATGGTAATTTATCATCATGGAACACATAGACACACTAAATTCAAGGTGCTAGAAAAATTAAACACCTCATGGGCCTCACAAGTACAACTGGGTACACATGCATCAAAAAGTGCTTATAGGGTTTAATTATTTCAATGGTACTCAAAATTAGGGCTTCAATTTTGAGTCCCAACATGTGACATACACAAATTTGAAAGGGATTAACCCTGTAGTTCTATTTTTGCTATCATTATAAGAAAATTCTACTTGAGATATCACATGCTCCCAACTTTTCCATACTCTTTAGTCAGACATCTCAAAAGGTTTCTTGGGACCCTGTTTATAACCTTTGTTTGACCATCTGTTTGGGATGGTAAGAAGAGCTATGTGCTAGGTTTGTTCCAAATCTCTTCTATAGGGTCTTCCAAAAGTGTCCCATAAACTTCACATCCTTGTTTTCCACTATGCTTCTTGGTAAGCCGTGGATTCTCACCACCTCCTTGAAAAATAGATTAGCAATGTTACTTGCATCATGTGTTATTTTGCATGGAATGAAATGACTCATTTTGCTGATCCTATCCACCATCACAAACACACTTTCTAGTCCTATCTTGGTTCTTGGCAACCCCACTAGAAAATCCATACTAGTACACTCCCAAGGCCTATCGGGAATGGGTAGAAGTTGGTAGAGTCGTGCATTTGATGAAGTCCCCTTGGCTTTTTGACATATGTTGCATTGCTCCACTTATCTCCTTATGTCTCTCTGCATTTTTGGCCATTAGTAGAATCTCTCTAAAAGGTCCAAGGTCTTATTCAAACCAAAGTGTCCACTCATGCTACCATTATGTTTTTCTTGTATGAGATTTTTCCTCATAGATCCCCTTGGGATGCACAACTGTGGCCCCTTAAATAGTAACCCATTCTGCAAGGTATATTCAGAGAATGTACTATGAAAATGATTAGAAAAATATTTATATACCTTCTATGCTTTTGAGAAATCAATGTCCTCTTCATATAGGTCCTTGAATCCCTCCAAACCTATGCTTTGCAACTTGACCTCTTCGACTGTCAATAATCTCTTGCTCAAGGAATCAACTACCTTTTTGTTTGTCCCTCTCTTATGTTTGATTGTGAATGTATAAGATTGTAGGAACTCCATCCACTTTATGTATCTTAGAGTTAGCTTCTCTTGTGAATTAATCAAACTCAGTGCTTGATTATCTGTGAAGACCACAAACTCCTTTGGCAATAGGTAGTGTCTCCACTTTTTAAGGCTTGGACTAGTGTGTAAAGTTCTAGATCATATGAAGAATATATTGTCTTAGTTTCATTAAGCCTCTAACTGAAAAATTCTATTGGTCTGCCCTCTTGACTCAAGAATGCCCTACTGCTATGTTACTAGCATCACATTCCACCACAAAAGGTTTCTCAAAACTAGGAAAAACCAATATAGGTTGTGTTGTGACTTCCTTTTTCAGCTTCTTAAAGCTTTCATTTGCTGCTTTGGTCCATGTGAACTTGGTCTTCATGCCCCCTTTGATAGTGTCATTCATTGGTGCACATATTTTACTAAACCTTCTTACAAACTTCCTATAAAATTGAGCTAGGACATGAAAACTCCTAACCTCAGTAGCAAACCTAGGTGTAGGCCAACTCAAAATTGCCCCCAGCTTGCTTTTGTCCATCTTTAAGGTTCCTTGGGACACTACAAACCCCAAGTATACAAGCTCCTCCTTCATAAATTCACTCTTCTCCAAGTTGATTGTCAACTTCTCTTCTTGTAGTTTCTTCAACACCAATTCAAGGTGCCTCATATGCTCCTCCTTTGTTTTGATAAAGATGAGGATTTCATCTAGGTATACTACTTCAAACACTCCAACTTAGTCCTTCAATACATTGTTCATGACCCTCATGAAGGTACTAGGTGCATTGATAAGGCCAAATGGCATAACCAACCACTCTTAGAGACCCTTAGTAGTCTTAAATGTAGATTTCCATTCATCCTCCTCTTTCATCCTAATTTGATAATAACCACTTTTGAGATCAATTTTAGAAAAATACCTAGCCCCACCGAAACAATCCATTAGGTCCTATATACTAGGAATATGCAATCTATATCTAATTGTGATTCTATTGATTTCTCTAGAATCGGTGCACATTCTGCACTTGCCTCCCTTTTTGGGTGCTAGGACTACTGGTATGACACAAGGACTGATGCTCTTCCTGATAAGTCCCTAATCAAGCAATTCTTTTGCTTGCCTTGCTATCTCCTTGTTCTGCTCTGGTGTCATCTTGTAAGCATCTTTGTTAGGAAATGGTGGTCCTAGTATTAAGTCAATTTGATAACTTATGGCCCTCTTAGGTGGTAGAGTAGGAGGTGACCCATCACAAATGATGTCCTTAAACTAATCCAAAAAATTATGTACTTTAGTAGGGATAGGTGTTGGTGAAGATGTCTTCTCCTCTTTAGGTTTCACCATAATGACATACCCCACTCCTTCATTCTCCTTCAAGTCCCTCAGAAACTCCTTGCCACTTATCAACAGGGTCTTAGCGACAACCTTCTCTTCTTTTTATAATATTAGGTGAGCATTGATAACTTATGGAATTGTCTAAGAATTCACCTTCTTCAATATCCTTGTTGATATCTTCCTCTTCTGAACTTAACAAAGCTCTTCTGATACTTGTTTCTATCTTTGATTGATCTAAATGTTCTTAATTATTCCTCTTATGGTAATTTTTATTGGTAATATGTATTATTGGAAAAAATTCTCTCAGACATGAATTTAAGGCTAAGTGTTTCAAGTTATTCTTTCAAAAATTATCTATTTTAATGATATATATTATACACCCTTCATATCTTGAAACTTTTAGTTTATAGAAAGATCTATTTGTTATTAGTTTAATAGGCTTATGATCTAATAGTTCTAATTCTAAATTGATAAGCTTTTTGATATTATTTTTTGACTAAAATTTGTTTCTAACCTTATAAGTTCTCCTATTGAAGATCCAATGTGCTTGATAATGTCTAGGTGATTTATTTCAGGGGAGATTGATTCTAGTTCTACCCATGCTGGGGACATTTTGTAATCAAGCGCAACATTTTAGCATAAAATTCCATGCTATAGACCCTTTGGGGGGGGTTCTTTGTTCTTAATAATGATGTGCTTTCTGATGCATTCATATATTTATTATACAAAATTCTAGCCCATTTGTTGTCTCTTTCTTGGTACATTCTCTAGATTTGTCTACTGCCTAATGCTTCATTTTGCCAATCTAGATTTTTAATTCCTAGCCTTGCTGCTTCTTTAGGACTACAATTTTTTTTCCATCTAATTAAAGTTTCCTTCTTCTTATCCTCTATGCCTTTCCAAAAGAAATCTCTCAGTTTTGATTCTATTTTTTGATTGATATTCTTTGGTAATTGTGAGCATCATAGTTGATAGATGGATATTGTTGATAGAACTGATTTGATTTTTGTAGCTTTCCCAGCTTTGGTTAACTATTTTCCTTTCCATGCTTCTATATGATTATCTATTCTTTCCAATGTTTGTTCCCATCCTTGTTTCTTTTTGACCCCTTTATCCAAGTATATTCCTAAATATTTACAGGGGAAGATACCTTTCTTGTATCCTATTTCATTACAGATATATTCTTCTTTTTCTAATGGTATATTCAGGAAAAACAATTTTGATTTTTCTGCATTAATTTTTTCACCCCAGTGCTTTAGTATAGTTCTCAGAATTGTCTTGATGTTGTCTATTTCTTTTTTAGTACCAACTCCAGTTAATATTGTGTCATCAACAAATTACTGATGTGTGGTATTAGTCACATTCTCTGTAACCATAATTCCTTTAATTTTCTTTTCAGTTTGTGCTATCTTAATTGTTCTCCAAAAGGTTTTAGCCATGATTATGAAAAGGAAGGGGGAGATAGGATCACCTTTTCAGATTCCCCTAGATATTCTAAAGAAACCTTTTGGGGTACCATTTATAAGGAGAAAAAATTTAGGGATAGATATACACTAAAAAATGATCTTGATCCATTGATGTGTGTTAGTTTAAATAATTAATTATTATTACAATTTACTTAAGTTTACTTAGGTGAATGCATTATTTTATTATTTATTAGTTAGACACCTTAGAGTATGCGTACTCATATGATTTGTCTTGTTGACAACACAGGAGTTTGCATAATCATCTAAATTTTCATGTAGACAACACAGTTGTTCATAATCTAATAAAGCACATGGTGTCTACAACATCTTTTTACATGACACAGCTATGTAAGCTTATCCTCTCATCATCACACTAACTTCTGTGCTCAATGGAGAATAATCCACTCTTGGTGGACATGTGCTTAGTTGTGAGTCTTATCATTTTGCTAACTCCTAGTCATTCTAGAGGCCTTTATATTTAGGCACTCCTAGTATGTATGTACATCAATTCAATTTCATATTATTATTTTGATCATACTTTATTGGTCCATATTGTGCTAGTGCTTGAGCTTCTTGATCTTGGGTGATTTTTCCCTAAGGAAAATTCTTGCATGGTATCAAAGCTATACCAAATTCTTATATGGTATCAGAGCCGAGGGAGCTTCTCTTCACATAGCCATTGGAGACAATTTTTTTGCTTCACCTCTTAAAGGACCTCAATTTAGATTTAGAGTATTTGTAGTTATTGGGAGCATCTAGAGCCAAAGCGAACCCCACCATTGCATTCAGAGCATCGATTTAGTGAATTTTGACTATAAATTTGCCTATCCTAGGCCATAGTCAAATCTAAGGTCAAATTTTTATGCAAACTAGAATCTGAAGGCTTGATTTGCAGAATTGGTATGATCTTTTAGATCTGTGAATTTAATTTTAAGATCTACATATTTTAATTTGCATCTCTACAATTATTTTTCTTTTTGGATTTGCATTTTATTTAGTGAAATTCTACGAAAAAATTGGCCTGCTAAGCCAGTAGGAAAGTTTAGTTTGTAGGACAATATTGGAGCTTGCTTGTGCAAATCAGATATTGGCATCATATTCAAAAAGTCAAAGAAAACCCCAAATTGACTTTTGTATCATCAAAATCAGACATTTGAAGTGAAATCTAGAGTCAATTAATTTTTCGAGGTGTGACATCGACGATTTAGGAAAAATAATTGTAGAGATGATTTTCAAACAACAATATCTCCCTCATATGGACTCCTTTTTTCGAGAATTTTTTTTTTTTTTTAAGGTAGAATTTCATGATCTACACATCAATCCAGGATGTTTGAGATCTCTGTTCCTGAATTTTTCCACAAATCATAAATCTTGATTTTTGCAACTTCAAAGGCTTGGTTCGGGCTCATCTGGACACATTTTTAGGTTCTATTTTTTTTGAAAGTGAATAATTTTTCATCCACTTTCCATATCTATAATTAGATTATAGGCTTGTATGGATAGAAATACCACTTTTAGAAATAGGTCCTTTTGTGCATTGTATTGCTTTGATAAAACTTCAAAATTGTTGTACATCTGAGCTACATTGCTAAGTACCCATTTTGAACTTCGAAAAGAAATTGTAAACAGAAAAATTAAAAGCCCACTTTTGTCCATTTTGACAAGTGGCCTATTGTAAACACACTACATATAAAGTGCCAAAAGCATAATTTGTTTTTTTTTTTTTTTGGGGGGGGGGGGGGGGGGGGTGGGGGGGTGTTGTTCTTTGATTGAGTGAATATGAGGGGTGTATCTTGTGTTCTTATATCTCTCTTTCTTTCTCGTGCTCTTTTAATTTTTTGCATCACGGGTTCACCTAAAACTCCACTTTTAACTTCACACAATTATACTACATGGAAAGATATTGTATGGAGTAGACTAATGGAAAAAGGTTTAAATCTATATGTTGATGGTACAATTTTAAAACGCACTGATGTTGCTGCACGAGTTGATTGGCAAGTTAAAGACAATCATGCTTGAGGAATTATTAGGAGTTGTGTTCATAGAAATCTCTTCTTCCACATTTCCAGCTTTAAGGATGCCAATGGTGCTTGGGAGAAACTTGAAGGGTCGTATGGTAAGGTGGATGAGGAAAAGGGATTCCAAATTGAGGATGATCTACTTCTATTGGATCCTAATAATTTTGACACAATTCAAGACTATGTCAAGTAAGCTAATGAATTGAGAGCACTACTTAAATATTGTAGTAATCCCATGAAGGATGATAGATTGATTCATCACATCTTGAAGATGCTACCTTTAGACTATGCATTATTTGTTTTGAGTTACAACACTATCCAGTTGACCATGGGAAGTGCCTTCACTAAGCCTTCATTTGATGCATTTGCAAAAATCTTGATGTTGGAACAATCCAAGTTGATAGATATGAGAATTATCAAGTCATCAAAGTCTAAAGCATTGGTGGCTAGTAATGAGAACCAAACAAATCAAGGTGGAAAATTTTTCACCAACAATAAGAAAAAGTAGTGGAAGCCAAAATCACAATCAGAGGCACATCAATCTTCCTCCTCACAACAAGGCAATTCTTCTTTTGACAAGAAGGGAAAGAACAACAAGAAGGATAAACTATTTTGTGCATATTGCAAGAAACCAAATCATGATGAGCATCATTGCAAGACTAAGAGAAAAGATGAGTTGGAAAACTTGCTTAGGAAGAACAAAATCACTGTTCCAAATGCTTCTAAGGATTCAAATCCATCCACTTCAAAGGGAAAAGGGCAAGCACTTATGGAAAGTTCAAGTTCTTCAAGGGAATGGATTCTTGACTCAGGTTCCTCACATCATATGGGTTCTTCAAAAGGACACTTTTCTTCATTGGAGCAATCTAAGGTACCTCACATATTTGTAGGGAATGATACACAAGTGAAAGTTGAAGGGAAAGGACAAGTTGAGATGGAAAATGAAGACTTCAAATATATTCTATACATTCCTCACCTTAGCACTAATCTCCTTTCAATTTACCAAATCACTCACTGTGGAGGTGGAAATAAAGTTGAGTTCCTTATTGATTCAGTAATGGTGTGAAATCTTAAAGATGATTCATTGGTTGCAGTGGGTAAAGTCAATCATGACACAAGGCCTTATTCTTTCTCCCATTAGTCTCCTTCACATGCCTTTTTGACACATTTACAATCACAAAGTAAATTATGGCATGAGTGGTATAGACACCTTGCCTTCCGCTATCTTCATTATCTTAGCTCAAAAAAAATGGTCAAAGGTCTACCTACAATCAACTTTTCTAAAGATGAATGTTAAACTTGTTCAATGGATATGCATCTAGAAGAAAATTATGACAAAGGGAAGTCTTGGAGAGCATCAGTTGTAGCATTTAGTCAACAAAAGACAAGTGTAGCAGCAATGAAGATTAGAACTCTTAAGTCAATGACAAGTTGCATGATTCAAGCTAAGTCTCTTGATCCATCACTTGTGGTAGAAGCTATAAGTAGTGCCAATCTCATCCTTAATGGGTCTCCTCATAATGTATTTTAGATAGAATGACTCCTTTTGAGGCATGGTGCAAAAGAAAACCAATTGTGAAACACTTCATAGTTTTTGGTTGTCTAGCATGGGCACACATATCTTTAAGGGAATGCAAGACACCACCATCAAGGCCTTGTACTTTCATTGGATATGAAGAAAGTGTTAAGGCATTAGACTTATGGATCTCGAGACTCATGAGATATTCATAGAGAGGAATTTTCACTTTGAGGAAAGTTCACCTGGCTTATCCTCTAATCCTCTCCATACTTCATACATTGTGGAAATTAATAGTGACAATAGTGATAGTGATTCAACAGGTTCATTGGTTGGGAATCCTTCTGATAGTTGAAGGACAAGGTCACATCAAAAAATTCCACATGCATACATTGCTATAGTGATAGGTCCTTGTAATTCAGTACAGTTGGGTACACCTTGTCTTTCAATTCTAGACTCAGGGGATGACTACATAACAGATATTTCAGGCTTGTTTGTAGAGTCCTTCATAGCAAATTTGGGAGACATTATTGATGATATACATCTTCTCTTTGATGAAGATGATCCTTCTTCAGTTGTTGCGAGGGAACACTCTGACCCTCTTGTCCATTCTCTACATGATCAGTCTTTCAAGGTTGATATGATTATGGATCCTTATGTACAAAATTTGTAGGAGGTCGATTTATCATTCAAGGAGATAGATGGTTCTTTAGGATATGTTCTATTGTTGCCATATCAGTCAAATTTGTTATTAGTGACAGACACTTATTCAGATTGTAAGTATCTACTGAGCTTATTGTACAGTTAATAGTGTTTGCCAAGCATTTCAATTGTTGTTGAGTTCTATAGTTTCTATTGAGTCATTTGGACAAACTCTAGTGTTTAACAAGAAGTTATAGTTACTATGAAGATCAGCAGTGTAAATTGAGCATCTCAGTGTATGCCGATTTTACCAGTGCAAGTCGAACTGTGTAGTGCTTACCGAGTTCATAGTTTATGTGATGCGAGTCCAATGTTAACCAAGCTACTCAGCGTTAACCAAGTGACTCAGTTTATACCGAGCTTGAGGTGATAGTGTTTACCAAGTCATACAATGTAAACCAAGAGACTTAGTTTATATGACAAGTTTCACAGTATTCACCGAGTCAGTGCAAACCAAGTTCAAGACTACTTGGAAGTGATTAGTATGGATTGAACTTCTATGTCTACCAAGTGCATGATGATGCCAAGCAATGACAGTGGATGTCGAGTATCAGAACTTCACCAAGTCAATCTTCAGAGGTTGAGTGTGTACAGTTGAGCCAAATTTGTAATATTTGTGTAAACTTGTATAGTGGCCAACTTTGTAATTGTATTATTGGATTGGTATATATGTAGTGTATTGTATCCCATCCAATGTGAGTAGTAACGATGCATATGTAATATAATCTTAAGAGAAGAGCAGAAAGTGCGAATTAAAAAGGCTACAACAGTATAAGGAGTAGCAAAGATTCATCTATCATAGCGAGGTGATTTATACACTTTAAGGAATCTCATTCAACAAAGAAAGTTGCAGATCAAAGATCAACTACTATTTTATCCTAACAGGTCGATCAGTCAAATCCTTTAACAAGGTAGACCTAACAGTCTTCTATAAATATCTTTACCGAGTGCATACTTTATTGTATGTAAATCCTTTCACAAGGTGGACCTATTAGTCCTTATTGCTTCTAACAGGGCATATCATCAGAAGTGATCAACGTAAGCCTTAACAGGCCAACTTTATACTGTAGTACTAAAGCTTGTGGGTATCATCCCCCACCCCAGTTTTAATTTCTATTTGGAAGGTTTTTGGGTCACCAAATCTTTGTGTCAAAGTGTTATGAATGCTTTCATGTTTTCAGTTTCTTATGCATACAATTAGCTCAGATTATATGTGAAGGATTAAATGATTGGACTGTTGGATTAAGAGTTGAAGTTGTAGAAGTTATTGATTCACCCCTCCCCTCTGAGCAACTTAGCATTGTTAAGCATATTTACAACCATCAATCCTTGCTAGATTTGGCCTTGTTCTTTTCAGCAGTGTTGGAAGGGGTGACCATTAGTATTGACACACGGACATTTGAACAATTTTTAGAGACACCATTAATCTTTAGGATTCTTTCTATACATTGGGGAAACATCTTATATGTACCTATAACATTGTTTCTTCCTAAAGGGAGAAACATTATCCACTAGTCATAGATCAATTTCTACATTCATGTTGGCGTAGCTATCACTAATCGACATTCTACATTTTGGGGCAAGGTAAACTTTAAGAAAGCCGCCTCCAGAAAATATAAAATATGGGTGAATCTTTCATTATTTTGAAAAAACAAAATGATTTCTATTGGCAAATCTCTCAATTTTTTATTCTAAATATGATTAATATTGGTGATTATTTTTGAATAATATTTTTTTTGTATAAAATATTGACGAATCTCTATAATAATAGGAAGTTCATTAATCACCATGGAATATTACAAATCAAAATTGAACTTTTTTTTACCTCATGGAATATTATGAGGATCGTTACGTATACTTTAAATCAATAGTGAAAACTAAATATTTGTGATATATCCCTATAGTAACTAATAATTATGATAATTATTGGTCAGTTCAATTTAATTTCTCCAATAATATATTATATTTAGGTAACTCAAATCTAATAATGTAACAAATATTGTGACAAATATTTGATTTTAATTTTTTCAATAAAATAAACTATTGAGCAATTTTAAATATTCTAGAACTAAATTTTATAAAACTATGGTGATTTATGTTGTATCAAATATTAAATTATTAGCCAAATTACTACCCAGAAAATTCTAAAATTAACCAATTTACAAATATTAGCCACTAAAAAATACCTTGTTTGGGGGGGGACTACCATGTCTACTTTCTTCTTCTTCTATTTCTTCTCTCTTATGGGGGGAACTTTTTCCTCTTATAGGGTTTTGTCCTTCTCATACTTCTCTATTGTATGTACATGATGTATGTTGTAATAGGGGGGTTTTAATTACTCCATTCATCCACTCATCTTGTTTTTTCATCTCTCTTTTTGGGGGAGGGTTTTTCCCATGAGGTTTTCCCTCTTTCTCCATTTTCAGAGAGATTGTATTACATTTGTACATGGGTACCTAACATGGCCTCATACCTAGGACCCATCATGCATTTTCATCATATCTTTTGTTAGCTTAAGTGCATTCCCCTAAGTTGCACTTAAGGGTGGTGTTAAGCGAAAATAATTATTTATTATCACACTTTACTTATGTTTACTTTGGTTAATGCATTATTTTATTATTTATTAGTGAGACACCTTGGAGTATGCATACTATATGAGTTGTCTTTTTGACAACATAGGAGTTAGTAACTCTATTTAGCATATGGTGTCTACAACATAGGATTTTACATAATCATCTAAGTTGTCATGTACACAGCCCAATTGTTCACAATCTAATAAAACACATGGTGTCTACAACATCTTTTTACGTGACACACCTATGTAAGCTTATCCTCTCATCATCACACTAATTGTTGTGCTCAATGGAGGATAATCAACTCTTGGTGGACATGTGCTTAGTTGCGAGTCTTATCATTTTACTAACTCCTAGTCATTCTAGAGGCCTTTATATACATGTACTCCTAGTATGTATGTACATCAATTCAATTTCATATTTTTATTTTGATCATAATTTATTAGTCCATATTGTGCTAGTGCTTGAGCTTCTTGATCTTGGGTGATTTTTCTCTAAGGAAAATTCTTACATGGTATTAGAGCTATATGAAATTCTTAGAATATGAAAATCCAAATGCTTCTAATATTTTACATAGGAATATCCATTCCACTTTATCATATGCTTTTTGAATATCTAGCTTTAGTAGCATATATGCTTCTTTATTCTTTGATGTTGAATGGATTGTTTCCTGTATGATTGAGATGCCATCTAGAATAGATCTCCTGGGAGAAAACCATGTTTGTTCTTCTAATATTAATTTAGGGAGATTCTTTTAATAGCTTTGCTAGAGCTTTAGAAAAAAAATTATAGATAGTATTGCAAAGTGCGATAGGTCTAAAGTCTTCTGGTTCTTCAACCTTACTTTTTTTTAGAATTAGAGTTAGGCAAGTATGATTAATTTCCACAAGTAGTTTCCCTCCATTTCTAGATTCTTCTATTGCTTTCCATAGATCTACTCCTATAATTTCCCAACATTTTTGGAAGAAGAAGGCTTGAAATCCATCCAGTCCTAGTGATTTATCTGAATTGATATTAAAGAGAGTTGTTGTAATCTCTTGTAGAGAGAAAGGTTTATTGAGAGATTTATTATCTTCTGTTGCGATGACTTTAGGAATTGCTTTCAACATTTCCTCTTGTGCTCCTAGGTTAGATGTTTCATACTTATTAAAGATATCTTTTAGTAATCTACAAATATTCCTATGATTTTAGCTGGATTGTCTATTGAATTTCCTTATCTAACTTTTATTTTTGATATATTGTTAGTAGCTCTATGTTATAATGCACTAGTATGAAAATATTTTGTATTGTGATATCCTTCTGCCAACCATTTTCCCCTAGATTTTTGTTTCCAAAACACCTCTTCTTTGGCTAAAATTTCTTCTTGTTTTAATAGGTATTCTTTTTCTCACAAATATGTTTTGTTATTCATTCCTTTTTTAATGACTTCTTTATTTAGTTTTTCCAACTTTTCTTCTATATCCATTTTTTCTTTAAATATGTTGTTGAATTGTGCTTTATTCCATTTTATAATTTTTTCTTTTACCATCTTTAATTTGGATATAAAGTAGAATATTTTTGATCGCTAAACTTGTCCTTCTTGCCATCAATTTTTTATATTGTCCATAAAGTTTTTACCGAGGAATCACATTTTTCAAATTTAAATGGATTTCTAGTGGGTTTAGATGGTTCCTTAATATCTATTTTTACCAGAAAGTGATCTGAACTTGCCAATGGTAGAATTTCTATCTTGATTTATCTCTTTAAATTGCTTAAGTCTCCTTTAAAAAAGAATTTTTCCAGCCTTTCTATGCTTTAGCTAAAATATTTTCATCTATTTTTCCATGTATATGTTCCAGTTTTAGTTGTTATATCTATAAATGAGTTATTTTTTGCCCATTCTCTGAAATCCTCTATTGCTCTTGGAATTGTTTGAACCCCCCCATATTTCTCTTCCCTTTTTAATATTTCATTGAAGTCTCCTCCAGTAATGAAGTTCTTATCCTGATGATTAATTAAAAATGAGCTGATCTCATTCCATACTACTACTTTGTCTGTAGTTTGGGTAGGCCCATAGACATTTATTACTATGATTTGGAGATTGTTTTTAGTACTTGCAACCCTACATCCCATCCAATTAGAATTAGTGGCTATTATTTCTAGATCAATCTTCTAGTAATTCCATAGTATTCTCAGTCCACCTAAAGCTCCATTTGATTCTTTAAATTTAGATTTCCAAATGCCTAACTTCTATCCTAACTTACTTCCTTCTTCTTTATTTAATTTTGTTTCTTGAAGTAATACAATTTTTGTTTCAAACAATTTGAGGTTATGCTTCAGCAAGCATTTCTTGCTAGGGGCATATAGACCCCTAGCATTCTAGGTTGTTATTCTCATTGATCCTTAGGAAGGTTCTTCCCCTTCCCACTTTGTAATATTTCACTAATCTTGTTTTGTTCCTTTTCTTGCCCTATTGCCTCTTCAAGCTCTCTGTGTGATTTTGTCCTCTTTCAAGTTTCTATTTTCCACAGTTAGGTGTTTCTAGACCTTCTTGATTGATGGATATTCCTAGATTTTTCAAATTTGATTGATCTCTAACCTTTGCAGATATTTTTGACTCTTCTGCTTCTTGTTCTGCTTCTGATAAAAGCTCTTTTATCATTTGATATTTTAATGGATTTTCTTCTTCTTCTACAATCTTACCTTCCCCCTCATTTCTGCTATTTTTTACTCCTGCTTCCCTGAAGATATTTTCCCCTAGGATTCCAAACTCTTCCTAGGCCATGTTATCTCCTTGCTGATTTTCCTGGTCTACTATAGGTTTGGTTGATTGACTACTACTCTGCTCTACTTCTCTAATTAAGTTTCTATCTTCGTTGGTATTAATGTCTCTAAAGATGTCTTCTCCTCTATCTTGATTACCTCTTTATTTTTTGGATCAAACATATCCATCCCACTGATGGATGTTTTTCAGAACTTAACTTTTTTTTTTTCAGTTTTTTCCTGATAGTAACATTGCTCCATTGAGATTCAATAGTCGATATGCTAGGGCTCTAATTCCCTTTTTCAATTATTACTTCTTCTCTTTCTATGGGGCTTTGTTCTTGATTAGTAATTTTTTTAATTCTCATAAGTGTTGTCGCTCTGTTGTTGTCCACTGTCCTCTGATCCATTTCTATTTCCTCTTCTAATACTTTTGTCTCTATATTGCTTCCTCTTTCTATATTGTTTTCTAGTTCTTTCATCATGACTAATTTTCCTTTATGTTCTTTGTGGTTACAGTCTACTATAATAAATTAATATTCTAGATCATTTTGTAAGAGCAACACCTTGTGAGAAAGCATGTTCAACTTATTCATATCTTCTAGGGTTTCCTTATCTTGTCTACTCTCTTTACAATTTTTGTATTTCTCCATTATGGGTTGATAGTCCATATTTTTCTTTTTTATCTCTAGATCTTCTATTTTGCTTATGTCTTCCCTCTGATCTTCTTGCTCTACCTCTTTTTCCTTCAATACTTGACTATTTGTGTTCTCTTTGTCCTCTGATTTTCTTTTATCCTTGTTTTTTTCTATCTTCTTCTCCCTTTTCATTAGATTTCTTAAGACTTCTTTTAGATTGTTCTTTATGTTTTCCTTTTAAAGTTTGTTCCAACTACTTCATTGATTTCTCCTTCATATTGATTAAATGTTAATTTATATATTGATCTGTTCGTTATGATTTTCTTCATTATAGATTCATTCTATTATATTTGCATTGAAACTAAGAATCTTATCTTACTTGATTTATAATGGTTTACTTCAAAACCTATAAGATCTCCTAAGGCTTGTCCTATTCTTTTTATAATGTTAATATCATTTAGCTCTTGAGGAATATTTGCACATTCCATCCATTTTATTGTATGTATTTTCTGATTACTATTTTCATTAAAATTAGGTTGCCATGCTATGAATTTAATTGGGTGCCCTTTGTAATAACAATTTGATAACTCTACTAGTTCATTTCTTATTTTATGATCTTGACATTACAAAGACCAAGAATGATTATCAAAAGGGGTTATGTTACTTACCTTTGCACTATAGATCTTCATTAAGTTCTTTTCCAGGTTAGCTTTGTATTTTGCTGGGCCATTCTAGATCACATAAGTTTCGAGATTAGAGCATTCCTACCATTTTTCTTCACTATATTCATTGCTAATTATAATTGTTTCACTATTTTCAACATTGTTAGCATCTCTAGGAAGAGGGTTAACTAGTTCAATCCGCTTATTGATTATGGGATGCTTCTCTTTATGTGGAGGGATATATATTGATGACTTAGGTGATGACTTAGGTGCTGTTACTACAATTTTAGTCGATCTATTTGTAGGATTAATGGGTAGGGGCAAAACTAGTTTCTGCTTCGTCATTAGGGCTTTAGATTGGTGTAGGTTATGTTTAGAGATTCCTATAGGTATATTGTTTACTTCTGAAACCTTTGTGGCTCATGAAAAAATACCTAGGCTTGGAATGTTAATGATTGAGTTAGAATACTTCTATTTACCTCTGCCATTGATATATTTGGTTTTTAAAAAAAAGTCTTCTTGATTATTCAATCATTGATTAGATGAATCTTCGATGGTGCTTCGTATTGATATCATCTGAACCTCTCTAAGATTTTTGTTTTTCTAGTTGTTGACTTGTTGCCATCCATCTTCATTTTTATTTTTTTGATTCTTGATGATGTCTGCACTTTGATTTGCATGGAGCCAGATTAGGGTTTCAAAATTGGTGATCTTTACTGTTGATTTACTAGTTCACTATTCTTCTTGGTTTGTTGATAAAGCTTCAAAATGAATTTGAGTTGGAAGATAGCTCTGCCTTGTAATTTTTTGATGGTTTGATGCCTCTTTAGAGTGATTCTAGAGCGTGATTTTGTTTGTGAGGGCCTGTGAATTATTACCCCTTTTGCTATCGAGTCTTGCTGAGTGCCTTGCTTTATTCATCATTTTCCCTAGGCATAATTATGTGTAGTAGATAATAGTAATATTAAATAGGTGCAATTGAATGGCACTTCCAAAAGGATGATTGAAGGAATACACAGTGATATTATATATAATATTATTCATCATATATAATTAAAAATAATATTATATGTTTTACAAAATAATTAAATAAATTTTAATTTATTATATTTGATAAAATAATTTATATAACATATGAACACTAATTATTAATTAATTAATTTTTTTTTAACACTATGGAGAATGCGAAATCACTCTGCTAGGGTTTTGCATGTAGTACAACTTTCCTTCTAAATTCATCTCAGTGTATTCAAGTCATACTTGATTTATTGTGAGAGCATTGGGGATTTTATTATGGTTCCAACCAACTTGATCCCAATAGTCAATACTGGTTTTGGAGTTGTTTAGATGGATGCTCACGATGTCTTCGCTGAGTAAATGACCTCGTAAGTTTGTTCCAAAAGTGTTTCACAAGGTAAGCCCCCTTGATATTTTGTTGGTAAAATAATTGTTCTTGTATTTAACTCTTTCAATGCCCAATATTCATGAACAATAGCTGGTTACAATAGTTGAGAAATCATAGCTAAGTGATTGACTTCCCTCTGAATTCTTAGGTACAACTCCCTTGGATTTGTGATTTGCGATGAATCTTGTTTGTTGCTAATTCTAAATGGGGTTTGTTCTTGATCAAAGAACATGAGAGGTAAACCAAGTTAGACCTAAACCAGAATTAACTCAAGCAGAGACTCGGGTCTTAAAACTAACCAAATCTTTGAACTCACAAATCTTATGAACTCACAGAATTTGAAAATACGTTAATGGATTCTATCTATGAATTAGTTGTTTAACAAAAAGCTTCTAAATCTAATAAAGGATAGACTAACTTAAATAATAACAAAAAACATAATCTCTTTTAACTTTCAATAACACTACTATTATCTTTAGCTTGTTGTATTGAATAGGGGAACAAAACTCTATTTATTCCTTAACTCAATTCAACTGAAAGAGATGTCCTAAACTATCATGAAACAATGGAACAATATATGATTTACATGAAATACATTCAACTTGTTTTTGCAACATGAAATATTTTACTTAAAAAATAAGTTGACTTTTTATTAATCTTTCAATTAGGTACATATAGGATTTCGAGATGACCATTACAAAATGGGACTTAAATTGGATCATCCTCTCAAAATTGACAAATGGCAAGGAGCCAATTGCCAGTTACAATTTTTACATCAAAATATGAAAGTGTGGATTAAAATCACTTCACCTTCTTTCCTTTTTCCAACTTCACCTTATAGGCTTTGGTGGAAACAATGATTGGGATCAACTCCTCATTTCTATGAACATGAATATTAGTGTATCTTAAGAGCCACTTGGAATATTCTTTGGCTAGATCTTTGAGGAAATTCACTCACCCTTGCATTTCCTCCATAGCTAGGTGTATACACCTACCAAGCCTTTGGAGCTTTGACACTTTTTTATGATGATTAGAACATTTCTTTGTTGAGATATCCATATAATTAGATAAATTCTTTTGCATGACAACAACTCCAACTATCTCTTTCCCTTATCCACTGGCTTGGGAGTCTTTATGTAGGCCTCTTAGTAATTCATAGTTAATGTCCTGCTCCTTTTTAACTTTTCTCTCTGTTTCTTTTACTCCTTCCGCTATTGAAATCATTTTGGAATTGAATTGCATACTCTATAGCCATTCAAGTAAGGGTTCATCTCCCTTTGGCAAAATCTTTGTCTCCACTACTTCCTTAGCCTTCATTTGGATAACCATTTTCAATAAGGAAATACAATCCTCACTCTTAGCCTTTTTTGTTGATAGGGTAGCCTAATTAATTGAGATGTTGTCTTTCTCATTTTTTAGCCTCAACACCGCATTACCAAATTTCTCTATGACTATAACTCCTTTAGACTTAAGTTTTTCACCCTATTTCCTACCAATTTCCTCGAAGTGTTTGTCCTCTTGTAGTTGGGAAATGATAGCTTGGATATCTATGGCTATAGGATCATTGGTAGAGGGAACTCTCGAAATGCTTTCTAATGGAGCAATTAGTTGCCTGATGAAATGATTAAGCTCATGAATCTCCACTTTCATCCTAAATTTAGCAAGTTTGAGGCTTTCTAGTTCCTCCTTTATCACTTCATTTTTTGACTTCCATAGGCCCACCTTAGTGTCGTGCCTAACTTCTTCAAGGTCTAGAGACTTCAAGGTGAAGTCATCAGTAGTCAGGTCTTCAATTCTCCTCTCCATGGTAGGTTTAGCAATTTCCATAGTTAGGTGCCTTGTATCAAGGTCTTAGCCAAGAATTGATAGAATTTTTTGTTTCTTAACCTTGCTCAATGCTGATCTAGAGCGTATGGCTAGAGACATAGTTTCTTTATTTGGAACTCCCTTCTCTATACTTTTCCTCTTTTTGTCTAAGGTATTATTGAGCCATGACTCAGTGCCAATCACCTTAGATGCAATTTCGAGTGTATCTATACTGAACATTTTCCTCTTGACTAGAGTTAATGTCTTTGTAGCTAAAGAGAAAGGATTCTTTGGAGCCTAGGAAATAAGTTTTGAAGTTTCGGGACCCTTCTTTGTTTTTGTAGTCATCTTTGTAGCTTCATCAGACTCTCTAGATTTTCTCTCACTAATTCCACCATCTCCAAGGTCAACCACTTATAATTGGGGACTACTTGGGAGGACTAATGTAGTGTTTATGGATGGAATTAGACTATTGTGGGGTGAGAGAGCCACCATGACTGCACTGTCCTTTGATTCCCCAGCCTTCTTCTTCTCAGACTCTATCTCCATTCTAATCACTAAAAATGAACCATCTTGACAAGTTTTATGAAATGGTATGTCTTTGTCAGGAGGTTGATCACCTCCTCAGACTAGTAGAGGGGGTCTTTGAGTAAGAGGTAGGATTGTGCTAAAAGCACCACTTTGAGAAGATGAAGGTGCTGCCACATTTGGGGATGATTGGGAAGGCGTGCCTTTGCTCTTTCTTTGCTGTGTCATGGTCCATTCAAACTAGTTTCTAGTTCTCTTATAAATTCTGGCCATCATCAAATCTAGATTTTCCACAACATCTTCATAAGGTTCCAAACTTATGAGAGTGCTCCTCAGCTTGGTCATATAAGTATTACTATACATATTTTGACCATCGCCTTCAACTCCTTCTACATTAATGTTAATCTTATACATCTTCACTTGGTTGACTGTCAATCTAGCAAAGGCTCGATCACGGATCTTGAACTCATCTTTGCAATCGACCTAATAGTGTTCAATGGTAGTGATGTGCTTTATCATGATCCCTATCTAAAAGATAGCTCTGGCATACTCATTTAGGTCAAACATGGGCCTTAGGATTTCATACATGTGTAGTGTATATTTCTTCTCAAACACCTTTGTCATGTTTTTGGCATCAGACTAGGTGTCGCAACTGAAGACTCCAACTTTCATGGGGAATTTGTATCCTTCCTTCTTTAGGCTTTTGGTTAGTATGTTCACTTGTAGGGCTTGATGTATAATCTTGATCAACATGATCATGTTTCTTGGATACCTTGGTAGCTTGAAGGGAATTCCATCAAACATTGCAAGACACAAATAAGAAAATGATGAGAACTAAATGAAGTAACATCCAAATTGACTAATAGAAGCCATGGCTTCTAGGCTGAATCTCCTTTCCAAGCATCCCTATAGCTTCCTGTAAATCCTCATGGTAAACACATCATTCATCTTAACATAATCCACATAACTATTCTATAATTGTAGATATGGATAAAACTCATAAGATTTAACATCATCAAGGAAATTTCCTAATCTTGGGAGACCAGGCCATAATTGTAATGAGGCCAACATGTAAATCAAGAAGGGAGACATATAGAATGTATTATAAAACTTGGCTACCTAGAGAGCATTGGAAAAAAATTCACTTACCTCATGCGCCCAATCAATGTATTGGGTATTTGAGCAAATGACTTAAACTAAAAAGAAATACTAGTTAATGAAATTTAAGGCTTCTACTTCACCTTTCAACCAATGTAGAAGAACCAAAATATCAATGCTTTCTAGCTTAAGGTTAGTCTTGAACAAGGTTTTGGGAACTTTACTCTTATCATTCTATGGTTTTTGGAACCATGTTCCATGATTTCATTCCTCTAGATCATCTTCTTTGTTGAGAACTCTGAGATGACTCCACCAAAGGTTAAGTTAGAGAATTACTCCCGCTCTGGAATGTGAAGGTAGTTCATTGCTATTTTCCTATCAATTGAAATTAATACTGTGTCATTTGGAAAAATAATTTGTATGGTTTCTAGATTGTAATGATGGACACATTCATAAATAATCTTTGGGGCTTGAATTGTAACTAGAAAACCAACAACCTCAACTAAACCACATCCTTGGAGCTTCTCAGTATTGGGATGGATTAATTCAGATCTCACCCTTTTTTGGAAGTCTGCCATGTCAAAGAAGCGAAGGAAATATCTATGAAATTCTGCAATTGGGACTTGATCCCAATTTTTTGGAATTATACATGTAGTAATTGAGAGGGGGGTGAATTAGTTACTACAAAAACAAATCCTAATCCCTTAGATGTCTTAAATAACTAGTTACTACTGTCACTTAGTAAACACATCATAAAAATGATGTAACTCGGTAGATTAACTTGTTACTCATATTTAGGAATTCATGATTATTAGTAAATATCATGAACACAAGAGACACTAGATTCAACATGGAAACCCAATATGGGAAAAACCACCAAGTAACTAGCTACCAATTTTCACTCTTATGAAGTGAGCCTTGTTAGGAGCCAACCCTGTTAAAGGTTATAATACACACTGTTAGGTGTGACCCTGTTAGAGGATTTAATCACCCTATTAGGAGTGGCCTTGCTAGAGGTCTTTAGAACAATTCAACTGAATTGTCGCCTTATTAGAGGATTTACAAAATGGTTGTTAAACCAACTCTATTAAGAGATTTTGAAATCACTACTACAATGGTTAGAAAGTAACAATGAATTGATCTGAATATGATACAATTGAATTTGTTGATTACAAATCTCTATTTTGCACCATTGGATCCTCCTTGATCAAATATAGCTTTTCTACTCCTCAATGATCTCTGATCATCATCCTTCAAAATTCACTTTCACAATAATCAGTCCTCCTTCACATTCATATCACATAAAATCCATCACACACTAAGAATTCACAACTTGACCTCTTATATATACCATTCAGATTATCAAGTTAGCTCATTCAAATGTTACATTTACCAATAAACCATACATCAGTCGGCTACAAATATTACATTAAACAAATAAACTTTATTCCACAAAACAATGAAATCCTTCATTGGCTGACCCTGCTCGGTAAGCACTACTTCCAAAAATAATTTCCTGAGTTAACCATCTCAACTCGGTTAATACTACAAAATTTGTAAAATCCTTTGGCTACTGAGTTAACTTGGTAAGAACTAAATTTCTTTCACTGACCATGAGAGCTCTGTAAGAACTGAATTTCCTTCGCTGACCATGAGAGCTCAGTAAGAACTATCTCTACCATATTTCCCTTTGATGATCGAGTGAGCTCGACAACAACTAAATTTCCTTGCTTAGCCTTGAAAGCTTGGTAACAACTGTCTGCACAAGGTAAAGTCTGAGAATGCTTGGCAGACAATGTAAACCTTCTTTGCTAACCTTTTGAGCTTGGTAGACTCTGTCTTTTGCCTTGTTGACCAACTAAGCTTGGTAGACTCTATTTGATGATTGATATGACATTTGTGTAACATCAAAGACAACACACAATTGAACAATTGTATCCAACACAGTTAACCTATAAAAACCTATGAAGTTGGTTGCTATGAGTTCGTGAACAAGATTTTGAATCGAGAAAGTGAATTAGACAATGAATGCAACAATCATAGGTTTTTCAAAAGCTATGTGTATTAATAGAATGAAAAATCAAAGAACAAGCAATAACTTATTCAACTGCTTGTGCATCTTTATATGAGAGCCTCAATTCATCCATTATTCTTTAGAATTCAGGCCACACTAATGAAATTTAAGGAAATACCCTTTGCATAGTAAATGCAAGAGCTCAATGGTAACTTTTTATATTCCCACTAATTACTTTTCTATTTTCCTTTAAGTTCTCAAAAGTTACCATTGGGGTACCCTATTGAGGAAAATCTGTTAAATGGGATTCTTGCTATATTTCTTCTTCCTTAATGATTCAATACTTTCTAATATCATTCTAACATACTTTAAATCTAGTATGGTGGTCAAAGTTAGTTGTTAACTTAATTTTTCTTGAAAAATAAAAAACTATCTTCATGGGTTGGAAACCCGCCAAGGAGAAGACAATTTCCATTTTTCGTTGAATCTTTGACAATTGCATTTTTGGAAGTTGGGAATTCTTAGTTAAGATGTGAGGACCTATTTGAGAATCATTAAACATCTTTTTTTTCACCTCAAGCTATTTTATAGAAAACTGTCTTCATGGGTTGGAAACTTGTTGAGGAGAAGACAATTTGAGGTTTTTTGCTAGGGCTAAATGTTTCAGTAAAAATGAATTTGAACAATTCTTTGAAGTCTTATTTTATATTCAAACATCAATTTATTTTAGAATCCTTCGCCTTTTGCATGTTTTTAATCCATATGCATCTTCAAGTGGTTTTATAGGGAAATTTCCGTCATGAGTCAGAAACTTGTCAAGAAGAAGATGATTTTCAAATTTTTGCCAATGCCTGCCTATTAAGGAGTGGTGCATCGTGAGTCAATATGGAACATGATTGATCATCAAATGAGAAATTTGATCTCTATCAAACTAGGTACTAACTTACCCGACCAATCATAAGGTAAAACAAACACCCACTCGACTATAGAGTTGGTGAGGGTGAAAAGGGAAAATATGATAGAGATCACCTAGCTTTAGGGGCTTAGACCTAGACTCAAACACAACTGAGGACTAGAGTCACTCTATCTACTACACAAAACTCACTTTTTTCAAAATATGAGAAAAAAAAAGTGGAGCAACATATTGTTCTAAACCTTAAAGAATGAGATAGTTTGTGGGTAGAAATCCTCTTGAAAGCATGCTTAAAGAATGGGTTTCCAAGGCCTTGACTCCACATGGGATCTGACTTGAAGGTTTTCAAAGCCTCACCAATGGATTTTTTTTTGGTTTGCAAACCCTTCCTAGGCTGACACAATTTTTAATTATGGGTCCTGGATAGTTAGGTCTATATTGCTTATTTTTGAGCACTTTTCTCAAGACTTGTCTATCTCAAATGCCAAGAAATTGAAGGTCCTTGTTTGGGTTGAGTTCTTGGGTCTCCCCATGCCTTGTTGGCCATTTATCCATGCCATTGCACAAACCCTTGCTAATGTGGTGTACATGGAACCAAAAAAAATTCAATGCTCACCCTCAAAGGATGGTTTATGTTGAAGTTGACATTTCTTGTGATCTTAAAAAATCATGACATCCAAGGTTGGGCTCATACCTTCACCCAAAAGGTGCTTTATTTGAACCTACCAAAAACCTGTTATTAGTGTTAATCAACCAAGCATAAAATCAAGTAGTGTCCATTGGTCATGCCTTGCAAGTTAGCTCCTAGTAAGAAGATGCAGGTTAAGCATATCGAGAATGGTTAAAAAGATGCATGGATAACTATTGTGCACAAGAGTAAAACTTTGTTGCCTTAAAAAAAAAACATCTTCTTTTGTCCAACCTTTGTAGGAGATTTTTCTAGTGACTTCTATAGTTGCACCAGTCATGTTGGTGGTGTCTCCTCAACCCCACCCATTTCAAACCTTGTTGGACAGGGGATGTTGACGTTTGCAAGTGTCTCTTGGCCTACTTGGGCCTATAGTCCATAGGTGGCTTCTATGATTTGTTCCCAACCCTTGTGAAGGTCTCGCAACCCAGATGGTTGTAGAGAAGATCCCAATGGTAGCTTAGAGAAGTAGAGAATCATCTTTGACAAAGAATATTCTCTTGGATTCACAACTAGTTCCTTCTTGCACAACAATTTCTTCTCTCTAAGGGACAAGGATGACATGCAAGAGTTTTTATCATTAATTTCATCTCATATAATGTATGGAATCTTACAAACCTTCCTTACAAGTACTATGTGTGTGACACTAGAAACCTTCTTAGTTTCTTGGTTATTGCTCACTGGTGCTTGTTGTGTTATTTGGCTAGACAACAAAATTTTTTCATCCCAACATGAAGTTGGCCGAGGTGGTGTGGTTACTCTCCTTTCCCCTCATTTGATTTCTTTAGTTATTTCTCATGGTTATGACCTCATGCAATGAATTGTTTAGATTTTTTTGTCCTTCAATAATCATTCCTTTGGTATAGTTAATGTTTATGCTTCCAATGATGTTGTTGAAAGATCATAGTAATGGTGTTGGATGGTGGAGTTTCTGCCACTTGGGTAGTATGTAAGGAATTTAATATGGTTGACCTAGCTTTTGACAAATATGGAATTTTACCTTTCCAATTGATAGTTGGATAACAAGAAGCCTAGTACTACATGCACTATAAATTAGGCCTTTTATATCCTAATGTTCATCACTGCCATAATGGTGGGATTAAACATACTTGGTCTAATTTTAAAGTTAGTTCTAACAAGATTTTTAAGAGGCTTAATTGTGTGATGATTTCTCTTTTTCTAAAGAAAGGGTACTACATGTCCTTCCTTTGCATGATGTGACTTTGTTAGACTACTATCCCATCCTATTTACTATCACTTGGCAAACAACTCAAAGACGTCCTTACAAGACACAATTTTTCTCAACATGTCATTGTTGAGTCATGACCCCACTATGGCTCATATTTTATATGTCTGGAATTTGGAACCTTGAAGGCATAATCTCATTGGATGGATTCAATTGTGAAATAATGTCATCTCTAGTACAACAAGATTTCTTTGCATCTATGGTATGCAACTTGCTATGTAGTGCAGGTGATCCTATAATGCCACCACCAAATATTTATGTGTAGCTTCTAAGGCCCTAGCCTTAAATTCATTTGATTTAGTCCTACAACATTGCTGATAATTATGTTGCCAGGGGTGCTTAGTGTAATACCCCAAAATTTTCTCATTGCCATTATACCAATTCTGGTCTACTTCTGATAATTTCTAAGTCCTATTCTAATAGGCAATTCTCATTCTGCTATTCACTACTTGACTTAATTGTCAAATGCAGAAAATCGTAATCTGCATTCATCATATTTCTTACTTAATTCCTGTAGTACGTACTCATATTAGTCGCATTAAACCTACTTGATTTAATTATAATTTAATTATTAAGTATTTATACTTTAATTAAATTAAATTATATCCTAACGCTAATGTACTATGGAATTAAATTTATTTAATTTAATAAGTACGCCTATCTTAATTAATTAAATGTAATTATTTAATTAAATGGGAAAGGTATTTCTAATTAATTAAACGAAATTATTTAATTAAATGGAGTACTTACTTCTAATTAATTAAACAAAGTTATTTAATTAAATGGGAAGCCATTCCTAATTAATTAAATGAAGTTATTTAATTAAACAAGAAAAGTGTCTCTAATTAATTAAAGATTATTTAATTAAATACAAAAAGTAATTATGAGAGCACATCTCATTTTATTAAATTAAATATCTCAACAAAATCTCTCTTTAGTTCAAAAAGGGAAATTTCCAGTTCACTATTGATAAAAAATGAGTTAAATCAATTAACTCCTTTTTCTACTCAAATTAAAATAGTTAACTCTTTATTTTACTCAAATTAAATCTGTTAACTCCCTTTAATTTGGGAATCTCCCTTTATGACTGAACCTCATCTTCAATCCTAACCGTTGATTCGAATCGATCTCAACCATTGATGGATTCCAGGAAAGTCTATTTAAGAGACCCTCATCTCTTCATTTTAGAGGATGAATTTGGAGAATTTGCATTGAATCGCTGCTGAAATTCATGCTCACATTTACTTACATTTCTTGCATACATTCTCATTCTTAGTTTAATCTCATTTTAGTTTAATCATGCATATGCTTAATCTAGTTTGCTTTATTTGTTCTTAGATTACATTGCATCTTTCATTCTAGATTAATCTGCATACTCATTCTTAGCTTAATTTCATTGTCAAATCCTTCGTTCTTAGACGGTCTGGTTGCCCGCACCTTGATTCTGCGGATATTAATAGACAAAATCCCTTTAGATAGAAGGCAACAGGTCGCCTTGTCGGCTAATTTTCAGATGAACAATCCAATGTTCATTTCGGGATGAATCCGCAAATAAAGACCGTGTTGAAGTGTGTGTGTTAGCAGAGGCCACATATTCATGCATACATTTTTGGCACCCACCGTGGGGCCTGAAAATCAGTTTTTTTAGCCTCTTTCTTTATTTTTTAAATCATTTTTGTTCTCTGTCCGTACTATTCCGTACAGATTCAGGAATCTTCGAGCGAGACTGTTCATTTTCGCACGAGGATCTAGAATCTTCGCACAAAGATTCTTTCCGCATCACGTGAGAAAGTTTTTGGTGCACGAAACTTGTAATTTCGCGCGAGCTGAATATAATTTTGCGCGAGCCAAATTTGATTTCATGCAGGCCGTAAAACTTCTTCACGCGAATTGTCAGAAATTTTGAGCGAAACTCTACTGACAGAGGCATTTTTTTGCATTGATTTTCATGTTTTTTGATTTTTCAGCTGACTGTTCGTAGTTTCTAGTGTTTCTGTGTTTTCTGATTTTTTTGGAACAACATAGCAGCAGTTTGCGAGACAATGGGAAAAGCGTACTAAAGTTGCCAGAAATAGGTAAACATCTACTAAGTGCATTGCGAGGATTACCAGGTAATTCTTTTTGACTGATAACACTTCATTTGGAGCTAAAATGAACATCTCTTGTGTCAAGCTTGTGTGTGTATTTTATTTCATGTTCTCATTTTACAACACATGCATAATTTGATACTAGGTTGTGATCTCTATTAGTTTCATCTAGCAGGCTTAGTCTTTAGTGATAGATCTAATTAGCTATCTTGGGTTATTGGACTCACTAATCTGCCAGCCCCTCGTTCCACCCTGTGGTTGCAAGCTCGGCACCACGTTAAATAGGGGAGGGGTCTACAGGACATAAGCATTAAAGGCACCACAAGGCAACCCTTTTGTGCTTTCTAGAACTCATTAATTTTGAGTTGTGGACTCATTTTGGCTTGTGTGAGAGGTTAAATGTTCCACATCTTTGGACTCACCTCACATTAGTTAAAGCGTTAAGTGTACCACCTTGTGTTTTTTGATTGCTTTTGGATAGATATGCTTTCAGGAATTAACATCTGTACACACATAGTAATTAAGCCCCCATGAACACTATTTGTGGATCTTGAGGGAGTGAGTTCCTAGTGAAACTCCTCTCTAAGACAGATTCCTTATGGGTGGGGAGGATACTTTGAGCATCTCATATATAGATGAATCTTCAACTTGTTGATTAAGGCATCCTTTCTCCGAAGAGGTTGATAGATCACGAGGAGATGATATCATAGATATTTAAGAGATAATCTTAGTTTAGCGTGTTAGATTATTCTGTCTGTTTTGATTGGGCTAAAGGTGAAAAGGTGTCAAAACCTTGAATTTGGAAGCTAAGTCCCCTCGTGGTATACTATTGTGAGTCTATCACCTTTAGAGAGGGTTAACCATAGTAGACAATCCCTCTACAGAGCAAATTGCATTGACGGAACCTCGAGCGGTAATAGCCATTTTTGACGTGGTAGTGACAACCGCTATATAAATGTCCTTGTGGAAGAAATCTCCATGGGCGTGGTTCATTGTGGGTTGTCAGATCTCCCTAGCAGCTCTTGAAGATTAAGTTCTCAGACTGTGTCAAAACCTCGATGTGTTGGGATTGGAGGTCACCCTTGTGAGTCATAAAAGTTGCAGAGTCAAACCATTACTAAATACCTTAAAGAGGACAACTTTTATTTTTTAGGGATGTATGTGTGATTGCAAAACTTTTTGAAAACGTACACAAATAGCTCTCTTAAGGATTAGCACAAACTAAGTCACTTGATTGTTCATGCGCAAGGTTGCTTTTTCCCTTGCTCATTATTTTCAGACGTGCTCAAAATCACTTGCTTGCTGTTATACATGCCTGTTTATCTGCCTGGTTCTTGGAACGATAAAAAATTTAATCAAAATTAGTCGCTGTTGTGAAACTATTCTGTCCTTTCATGCGAAATCATTTGGGTCTCATGCGAAATCATTTGGGTCTCATGCGAAATCATCTGGCTCTCGCGTAAAGCCATTTTGTCCTCGCGCGAAATTAAATTTCTATTGTGCATCTTCGCACGATCTAGTAAACATTATCGCGTGAAATTAAAAACTGTTATTGATCTTCGCGCGAGACAGAAACATCTTCGTGCGTCCTGTAAAACTTCTTCGTGCAGATCGTAAAAGTTTTTCATGCGAGACTTTGTATCAACATTAACAATATGGGTCTGTTCTAGCTATCTGTGGCCTGCACACTGTCCTTTTTTGTGTCTATTTATTGCTCTCTGCTTGCAAACAGTCCTAAAATAGCGACACTTTGCTTAGCTAAAAATTTGTGTCTTATACCTTGACTAGTCTGGTCTCATAAGTAATTTTGGTCCTCGTCTTAATGCTTGTCATACTTTGTGTCACAGTGGTCATAATCTCTGGCTGTTCTAGCCTTTAAATCAGACCATTTGTGCCTTAGTGAATGACATTCTTGCTACTATCTTGTCATTTTTGAGACTCAGTATTAGTGTAGTCCTTGTCCAGGTTCTAGCTCCTTGTCCTTGTCTATGACTGTCACAACCAGAAGCGGCAACATGTTTTATCCTGATAACATTAGACGTGTTCGTGCTAGTGGTCGTAATCGCAGTAGAATAGCTTACCTTTTGCTACGCAATCTATATCCAATTTGGCTAGTGAGGCGTCTTCATGATCTTCCTCCCCTGCAAGGTCATCTCAAGTTCAACAAACATTTTCCAATTTGCAACAACTTAGGAATCCTTTTTACCAAGAGGATACTGAGATAAGTAGAAGTCCTGCATTTCCAAACACAATGTATGATCCTTTCTCCATGGACCCTTTTGAAACACAACATACAAAAACTGAACAAGTTCCTATAATGACTAATCGTGAACCTGAACGAGGTAGTCATAGTTGATATCAAGAACAGCCTAGGGATGACAAAGAGAAAGAGAAAGAAGATGAAACTGATGAAGAACAGGAAGAGGTGGAAATCCTTCCTGAACACATAGCAAAATGTCAAAGATTTAGAAGGTCATGGGAATCCTACTCAACGAAGAGAAAGAAAGGTACTTTCTCAAACTCACCCAAGAGGGAGCTAAACTGCCTACACATTTCAATGTGGAGACCATTATCACACGTGAAGAAGAAACTGAGACCGCTAAACTCCAAAAACAATTGAAAATTACGCAAGACCAATTGGCTCAAATGATGCATGAGAAAGAGAAAGCCAAAAAGACATACACATTGGACACTCTTTGTTCATTCCCATTTGACAAAAGTATAAACATGTCGCCTTTCCCACGATGCATAGAACTACCTTGATATGACAAGTACTTTGGTACTACTGATCCCCAAGATCACTTGCAGGAATTTGGTGCTTTGTCTATGGAGTTTATACACAATCAAATGTACCTCATGCGTTTATTCCCTAGAAGCCTAGGTGGTCAGGCTTTGGAGTGGTTCTCACATTTACCTCCTGGTATTAAGACGTTTGACGAAATTGCTAATTCATTTCTTCAACAATATTCTCATAAAATTCAACATCCTATAAATATTCAATATCTATGCAACCTTAAATAGAAGGTTGGTGAGCCTTTTCTCACTTTCCTCCAACGGTGGAGACAACTTTACACTAAGTATTCCTGTAAAATCCTAGAAATGGAGAAGCTCGACATTTTCACTGATAACCTCTTACCTGATTTCGGGTATAGAGTCCAACTACAAGGTCCACGTACCTTTTAAGACATGATTACATAGGCTATCCATATCGAAGAATTTATGGTCAAGAAAGGTGAGCTCACTCTTCAGAGAGACACAAAACAAAGTTCCACTTCCAACAGGGATAAAACCAAACATGTCAACAAGAACCAAGAAATTGTACATGATGGGGTTGTTGATAATGTCACAGCAAAACCTGCTAAAGAAACATTTAATCTCACAGACTGCCTCAAAGAGGCCAAAAATGCTGACAAGCCTCCTCCTAACAATAAGGTGTTTGGGAACAAACCGAGAAACTCATGGGCAGCACGACCAAAATGAGAGTATACGCCTTTGGGAGAACCTTTGGATGTGATTTACAAAACATTGCTTCAACACAAGCTTATCTCACGAATGGATAACCCTCGTCCCTATGATCCATAACCACATCCACCATGGTGGAATGAGAACTCATTTTGTGAGTATTACCAAAACAAGGGACACAAAACCAACAACTATATAAACTTATGTCATAAAGTCTAGTACATGATTGATGCTGGTGAACTTGTGGTAGATGGACATAACAAAAACTCAGACCACAAGGCGTTCAAAGAGCCATTCCCAGCTTATGAAAAAGGAGAGACTTCAAAACCAGAACCCTACAATAAGGTCAACTATACATATTCCAACGATGACAATGTCATTCACATGGTTGAACCTGTAGATTCTGAATATTGCGACGTTATTACCATAAAGGGCAAGGAAGATAATGACAAACCCAAGACACCATTTGTCTTAAGAGGCCCTACTTCCAATAACATGGATAATGCATCTTCGCAACATTGTGCTAACACTGTTACTCGCTCTCATGCGAAGTTGGTGCTCAAAGGCCCTACACCTTCTATTTCAAATCTTGAACAAAACAAGGACAAAACCCTTGCTGGTCCATCCGGTAAAGGTGCAAAACACATAACCAACTTGACTACAACCAGTCATAGTGTTCTAGATCAATTGAAACGAACTAATAATCACATTTCCATATTTGAGCTACTTAAGATCTCGCCTACTCATAGGCAAATTCTGGACAAAGCCCTCACTAAGGCAAACATTCCTCAAGATCTTGATCTTGAGAGATTTCAATCCATGGTAGGTCACCTGACCTCACCTCATCTTATGACCTTCTCCAAGGAGGATGACAACTCACTGAATCACCCACACAATCTGCCTCTACACATTGAGGTTATGATCCACCAGACACGTGTTTGTCGGGTACTCATTGACAATGGCACTGGCCTAAATATTGTTTTTGCTACTCTGCTTAGACAATTGGATTATTATGAGGACTCTGTTGATCCTCAACAAAAGATCACTATTAAAGCATACGATGAAGTGTAATGAAAGTCACTAGGTCTTGTGACTTTACCAATTTGCGTCGGTCCTGTCGAAAGGGATGTTACCTATCAGGTGCTTGACATTCTCTTAGCCTACAACATTCTGTTGGGATGGCCATGGATACATGAGATGCGCGCTGTGCCATCCACATACCACCAATGCATTAAATTCCCATTTTAGGGCTCCGAAGTTACTATTCCTGCCACTACTAGCTACACTTGCAATATGCTCAAAGCTACTAATTATTTCATCCTTGCTAACCGTGAGTCTACTGATTGTCACAACAATAAGCTGAAACAAATTGAACAATCATTTAAATTTAAAGAAACTGGTATGGGAGAGTACCACATGGAACCAGTGCTGTCATTAACATCTATTCCAGAGTCCCCTCAACATTTTGGGACACCCTCAGAAGCAAAGAAGCCATTCGTGTTGACACCTCAGACCATGTTTAATGGCTCTTTTGTCAAAGCTACAGTGCCCTTAGAAGATGAAAGAAAAAATAGAGCCATTTCTGCATGGCTTTACAAGGAAGAGGCTCTAGTAGACCTAACAGAACAAGCTCAAGAAATCACTCCTAAGAAGTATGGGCCTGGTCTTAAGCTTATTAAGCATTTTGGTTACAAGGGAACTGGCCCTATTAGGTGTAATAACAATGGTTTAATAGATCCTATCAAAGCAACAGCTCACAGCAAAAGTGACACAATTGGCCTAGGGTTTAAGAAGGTCCCTTTCCATTTGGGATCCAATAAATTCATACCCGTACCTGAGAGTTCACCTGAAAATGAGTCACAATCTAAGTCAATTACTCGAGAGGAAGAATCTGATGATGAGGATTCTTATCCTTATCCTATTCCTTATGATCTTGCTAAATTCTTTGCTGAGCCAGATGACTTTGTGCCACGTGTTAGCACTGTGGATGATACTAGTGATTCTTCTGAGGACAATGCTGAGCAACTCAAATATCATTTAGAAAAGGGAGAATCTAGTCAGTCATGCCATATTGAGTATTTGTGTAGGAATTCAGAGGCTGAAGGAGAGTATGTCCCTATCACTTTTGGGGAGTTCTATAGTCTCTCACCATGTAGCACCGATTCTCATGAATATGAATTTGACAATCTTTCAGAAGCGACTATTGATAAAGACATTGACCAAGTGCATGTCTATGAAAATCAAATTGAAGTGAGTGAAGCATCTAGGGATAGGTCACAGGGGTCTGGTCCAACTAGTGTCCTAGAGTCATCAATTACTAATGTTCGTACTCCAAGGCATTTGAATACACCTATGGATGAGGTCGCTGTAGGTCTTGAATTGCTGGTCCATGCATTTAATGACTATACTGTGAAGGTAATTGAACCAACCACTACTCTCTCACTCACACATCCTGAGCTTATAGACTGGAACCCCAATGCATCTAACGAAGTCCCCACATTCCAGAATGACTATGCTCTTGCCTGTTACCTAAACACTATCGAACCTGTAATGTCTTCCACCAATGAGCAGAGCATCAACATGACTGAGGCCGACATCAAATATCTCAGTCAAATAATTAAAAGGAAAAAATGCAAGAGGTCCGATGGTGAAAACCACATTGTGGCAGTGTTGGATCTCAAAAAAGTAAAAATAAAAGATGTATCCAAGGGTGAAAACCTCTCTGAGGCGCCCGCAGATGAGATATTTGATGTCCTTCCCAATCACTTTTAGGAGAGGTCATTAGTGTTAATAGAGCCAACACAGCCAATTAACCTGGGCACAGAAGAACATCCTCATGTGATACATCTAGCGCAGTCATTGTCACTTGAAGAGAAGGAACAATTCATTGCCTTTTTCAAGGGAAAGAAAATAAATTTTGCCTGGACATATTTTGACATGCCAGGATTGGATCCTGATCTTATTATGCATCACTTGTCCATAACACCAGGCATAAAACTAGTTAAACAAAAGCTTCAAAAAATGCATCCTCATGTTGCATTGCTCGTCAAAGCCGAATTAGAGAAACTTCTGAAGGCTGGTTTCATTCGTGCAATTGATTATGCTGAATGGATATCCAATATTGTCACTATGTCCAAGCACGATAAGTCTATCAGAGTTTGTATAGACTTCTGTGATCTTAACTTGGCATGTCCTAAAGACGACTTTCTGCTCCCTAATATTGATATGATTGTGGACATGATGGCTGGCTATTAGATGTACTCACTTATGGATGGTTTTTCTGGATACAATCAGATAAAAATTGCACCAAAAGATCAAGAGAAAATAGCTTTCACATGTGCATGGGGAACCTTTTGTTGGAATGTGATGCCATTTGGTTTAAAGAATGCTGGAGCTACATATCAGCGGGCTGTTACTACAATTTTCCATGACATGATGCATAGAACCATGGAGGACTATGTTGATGATACCTTGGTCAAAAGTGCTAAATGCAATACTCATTTGCACGATTTGGGTCCCATCCTAGATCGTATGGAAAAATTTAGTCTTTGGCTCAATCCTAAGAAATGCGCATTTGGTGTTACCTAAGGAAAATTGTTAGGATATATTGTTTCTGCAAAGGGAATTGAAGTAGATCCAGAAAAAGTACAAGAAATAATGGACATGCCACCACCTCGAAACATCAGTCAGATGAGAGGACTACAAGGAAGGCTTCAATCTATTCGCAGGTTCATTTCACAATTGGCGGATAAATCACAACCCTTCACAAAGACCTTCCATAAGGGTGTGAAATTTAATTGGAGCCAGGATTGTGAGCAAATCTTAACAAAAATTAAACAATATCTTGTCAATCCACCAATCCTGATGCCTCCTATGCAAGAGAAACCTTTGCTTTTATACATTTCAACCACTAAAACATCTTTGGGAATCTTGTTGGCTCAGGAAGACAATGATAACAAAGAAAGAGCTATTTATTACTTGAGCTAAACATTGGTCTCTTATGAGAAAAACTACAACATTATTGAGAAAGCTTTCTTGGCAGTTGTCTTTGCTTCCCAAAATTTGAGACACTACATGCTTGCCCACACTACATGGCTTGTGGCTAAAATAGATCCATTAAAGTACTTGCTCAGTAAGGCAGCTCTCATAGGAAGATTGGCTAAATGGGTCATGATACTAAGTGAGTTTGACATCCAATATGTTGAACGCAAAGCTATAAAGGGACAGGCAATTTTCGACCAGCTGGCCGAGGCACCCATATAGTGTCTTCTACCAATAAACATTGATTTTCCAGATGAGTCAATTCTAACACTCACTCACCATACATGGGTTATGTTCTTCGATGGATCCTTTACACAACAAGGATCAGCTGCTGGATTACTTTTCATCACACCACAAGGATACTCATTGCCCAAAGCATACAAGATTCTGTTTCCTTGTACAAATAACATTGTTGAATATGAAGCTTTGATCAATAGTATGAAAATTGTAGCTGAATGGAGAGTAGATCAGTTGGATATCTTCGGTGACTCTTAGCTTGTCATTAACCAACTAAATGATGTGTATCAAACAAAGGATGAAAAACTAATTCCTTACAAATGCATGGTTGATGACTTGATGAAATATTTTGCACACATCACCTTCCAACAAGTTCCACACGCAGATAATAAAGTGGCTGATGCCATGGCCACTCTGGCCTCCCTTCTACAAATGCCAAAAAATGATCTACAACACGAGTTCTTGGTGGAAGCATTACACTACCTAGCCTATGACACACTTGATTCCAGGATGATCTATTCTATTATAGGTCAAGAATCATCCCGCTACCATCACATCTATTCCTACCTTCATAATCAAACCATTCTGAAAGGTCTGACCCAGAATGAGAAACGTTACCTAATCTATAATGCTTTACATTATGTCATTATTGCTGACGATCTATATAGAAGAGGTCTCGATGGAACACTCCTTAGGTGTTTAGAACTCGATGAGTCCAAATGCGCACTAATTGACGTTCACGAAGGCATTTTCCGATCTCATTCCAATGGCCTAACACTAGCTCACAAACTCCTTCGTGCTGGTTACTACTGGTCTAAAATGGAGCAAGAAGCTGTTAAATATGCTAGATCCTACAAGCAGTGTCAGCTACACGAGAATCTCATTCATGCTCTAGTTAAAGAGTTGATTCCCTCTACTACAATGTGGCGATTTCAACAATGGGCCTTTGACTTGGTGGGGCAAATTCACCCAACCTCTTCTAATGGACATAAGTTCATTATCACCACTATAGACTATTTCACGAAATGGGTAGAGGCAGTCCCTCTCACAATTGCTGATGGCAAAACTATAGCATTTTTTATCACAAACTACATCATCTATAGATATGGTATACCGTCCTCAATCATTACTGACAATGGAGGACAGTTCAAAAATAAAGACCTCAAGGAATTGTGCAAGAAATTCAAGATTACACAACATTGGTCTTCCATTTATTACCCTCAGGGTAATAGCCAAGCTGAGGCATCCAATAAGGCGATCCTCAAAATTCTTCATCGCATAGTTAGTAAGTCAGGGAGATACTGACATCTCCAGATCAATCCGGCCCTGTGGGCATATAGAACAAGCATTAGAACTCCAACGGGCATGACTCCTTTTGCGTTGGTATATGGGGTGGATGCTGTGCTTCCGATAGAGGTCGAGATTCCTACTTTGAGAATCTCTATGAAAGGTCTTATCACTGATGATGACTATAGGATAGCTCGGCTTTAAGAGCTTGTGTTGTTGGATGAACGATGACAAGTGGCCTGTGATCATCTACGAGCATATCAACAAAGAATGACACGAAGCTACAATAGGAGAATTAGGCCACGTGACTTCCAGCTGGGTGATCTCGTCCTGAAAGAGAACCCTAAGAATCAACAACAACGAATGCAAAAGGGAAAGTTTGAACCAAACTAGCTAGGTCCTTACATTATTACTGCAGTATATGGATCTAGCGCCTATCAACTTTCCACAACCGAAGGAGAAGTGCTTAAAGAGCTTATAAACACTCTCCACCTAAAGTGTTTTTATAGTTAATTCAATCTCAGCAAGCTCTCTGTACATATCTAAATGTCTTAAAAAAAATCTAAAAATTGCAAAAAGTCCTAAAAAATTGTTACCCTGGTGAAAACCTAGCAATAGGTGCCTTGGTAACACCAAAAAAATTGAAAATCTCAAAAATGCACCAAAAAAAAAAAGAAAAAAAAAAAGAGAAGAGAAAACTTGCCAAGAAGGTGAAAACCTGGTAAACAGGTGCCTCTTGTTCCCAATGCTCCATCTTGCAGCGCATCTTCTGGCTATTCTATATAGTCGCTTTCATGCTTTCACTTTCCTACTTTTCCTACTCATGTATCCATGGATTGAGTCTTGTCATAGCTCAGGGGCATTCCCCCCTTAGTCTCACTTTTTCGAGATTCTCCTCATAGAATCTCCTTTGTGACAGTCACTAGTGGTTCTCACTGCATCTGCCTACTGTCACAAGTGTCACTCTTTTCGAGATTCTCCTCATAGAATCTCCTTTGTGACAGTCACTAGTGGTTCTCACTACGTTTTCCTACTGTCACAAGTGTCACTCTTTTTGAGATTCTCTTCATAGAATCTCTTTCGCGATAGTCACTAGTCGTTCTGACTGCGTCTGCCTACTGTCGCTAGTATCACTCTTTTCGAGATTCTCCTCATAGAATCTCTTTCACAATGGTCACTAGTTGTTTCAACTATGTCTGCCTACCATTCCTAAGTCATGTCTCTAGATTCCTTTATGGAAAATATCTTGCGTCAGTCACCAGTTGTCATGTCCCCTTTTCAAATAATAAAAAAATAATAATCTTTGCTAAGACAGGCAGGCCCAAGAAAGTGAAGTTTCGAAAAAAGGGGGGTTAATCTTTGGAAACCGTTGGACTAATAAATGAAATTATTATTAAAATATGTTTCATTAACCTCTCTTGGACATGAGTTATGGTTATGGCCTCTTTTAAGGGGTTTGGAGGCATTTTGGGCAGGGAGGAGAACTTGATTTTGCTCATTCTTTGTTATTCTTCAGATGCTGCCAAACCTGTGGAGAAGGAGACCCAAGAACGAGAGTTTGCAGATTTCTAGGGAGACCCAAGAACAGGAGTTTGCAGGTTTCCAAGAAGGCTAAGGATAGGAGTTTGAAGCCATTCCATGTGCATGCTCATGCAGAGTTTGCCTTTGTGCTAAAAAATGCAGATTTGTGAGTTTCCGGGTGTATTTTTGTAAGAGTTTGGTGTTTCCGGTTGAGTATTTCATATCAGTTTGGGTTGCTGCTGTATATCAGACTTTTAAATGTTAAAATAGATCTGAAAATATGTATTTGGATATGATTATACTTCTATGATAGATTATTAATTTTTTGTGATGATTTCGGGCTATTTTGTGCTATTTTCGGGAGCTCGATGAGCATTGTTTTTGTCCTCCATTTGGGAGCTATTGTGTGCATGTTATACAGATATGGAAATGACATTTTATAGGCTGTTATGCTGCTCAAATTTCTGTAAAAATTTCTACTTTCATATTTATTAATAACAGGTGAAGCTGTGGAGCTTTTTGGCACTATTTTCGGCATACCTGATTTGGGGTTTCTTGAGAAATTTGGTGGATCTTTGTGATAGCAGTTGTTTGATTTTGAAAATTTGATTAGAGGTGTGAAATACCATATAAAATCAGAAAAGGGGACATTTCAGTGGTATCAGAGCCATGATCTTGCCAGCCTGAGGGTTTGTAGAAGTTGCAGGTCAGTTTTGACAACTACCCAGATCTTGCATGTCAGTTTTGACAACTACCCAGATTTTGCATGTCATAATTTATGGTTGCATGTTTCTTCTAATCAGCTGCATGTTAAAATTTATGGTTACATTCTACTTCTAATCATTTTCATGTTAGTTCTTGGTGAATTTGGTGGTTGTAGAAGTTTGCATGTCAGTTTTGACAACTACCCAAATCTTGCATGTTAGTTTTGACAACTACCCAGATCTTGCATGTCAGTTTTGATAACTACCCAAATCTTGCATGTCAAAATTTATGGTTGCATTCTACTTCTAATCATATGCATGTTAGTTCTTGGTGAATTTGGTGGTTGCATGTTGCTTCTAATCAGCTGCATGCCAAAATTTATGGTTGCATGCAACTAAGTGAAAGAGAAAAAAGATACTTGCAGCGAGAAAAGAATAAAGAAATTTTGATCAAACCTCTAATTGAAAGTAAAAGTACAAAATCCAAGGAAGGGAAAGGTATGGCTGATCCAGATGAGATGGCAAAGAAATTCTTCCAAGACATCCAAAATACTCAGAAGCAAACAGTGGATAGTTTGGCAGAAACTAGAGAGGCTTTGCGAATATTCATAGAAAAAATACAAGGAGTTGCATCTATTAATGAGAAAGGGAGCACTTCAGAGGAGCCAAGAAATCTGAAATCCACACCATCTAAATCAACCAAAACTATTTTCTTGCCTGCAAATGAGCCACCAGTACCAAATCCAGCCATTAATCCTATGGAAGAAGTTACAGGTAACTTGATTACATTAAGAGCTACTTATAATGGTTTAGATGATGACTTTCGTAGTTTAGTTCCTTTTAGAGAATATGTGGATATGATGAACACTTTGATGCCCAAGAAAGCGTACAAAAGGGAGCATGACATAAGTGGAAGAGAGCTCAAAAATAAAATAAGAAAGTTTATAGCACCTACTTTTGATGGAACAAATTAAATTTCAGCTAGAGCATGGCTACAAAAATTACAGACCTTCTTCACACTTAACCCCATTAAGGAGAGTGATGTTGTTCAAATTGCAAGCCTACACTTGGAAGATGTAGCCTATGATTGGTGGTATCATGGAATGACTACTCAAGGTCATGATCAGGTAACTACATTTGATGATTTTAGTCAAAGAGTGATAGATAGATTTGACCTCAAGGATGATGATTATGAGGATGTTGTTGTGCATGATGGTGAGATACCTAGTGTAGATGAGCAGACATTGAGCATTCATGACTTTTTTAAGAGAGAGTACCAAGCACAGTTAGATGCTTTGTCACATGAGGTTGAGGCTAGTTGTACTTCACATGATTTATCCCACCAGCGGAAGGTGTGTGAAGACAGTATTGTCACTACATTATCTCATCATGACAGGTATGTGGAGTTAGTTGGTATTGGTCATATTACTCAAGTCAGGATTTTGCTTGAGTTACCAGCTAATTCTAGTTTACAGATATGGACTCGAGATTCTTATATTGGCATTTGGGGTTCAGTTGACTATAAATCATTAACACTTTTTGGTAGCAGTGATTGTTTGGGTGCTACCATGGATTTGATTAGCAGATTGCACGGTGTTGTCTTTTCTTGTGCCAGGAGCTTATCATATGTTTGTATTAGTTTTTATACACTAGTGTTGGGATTTGTTCATATATCTAGTTGACCATACTTGCTGAAATGTGTTGATGATATTTCATATTTGGCAGTGTGTACAGATGAGTCCCAGGATCATATTGGCATTGATGACATCCAGGAGGATGTAGTGGGTAGTTTTGAAGACTTAGTTTCCTTGGGTACAGAGGAGTTGGACAACAGTGCTAATGTTTTTGATACTCCGTATGTTGATATGAGCTTTAGATTTAATTCACAGGGTATGGATTGTAATACTCTAGAGACTAGTGACGTTGAGGATACTACTTTAGACAGTGCATCAGAGGAGGTTTGTAGGAGACAGTCAAGCCAGTGCCATCATGTGCCTAATCAGTTAAGAGTTAGTGACTGAGACATTGCTATCACTTGCCAGCATTTTGATGCTGCTCGTCAGTCGTTAGCAGTTTATGGATGGGGTTCTCCTACTAGTGATGAGCAGGAAGGCAGTTATCTTTCCTTGACAGAGATACACTTTTTATGGGAGGCTATTCAGATTTTGAGATAGAATTATATGCAGTTGGTAGCTGACAGAGATTATCTTATGGAGTGGGGTAGTACAACATATGATGCATTGTTGGCCAAGGAAGATGAGGTGAGTGAGCTTACTGAGCAACTTGAGGTGACTTCTGAGATTCTTGAGAGTACACAGTTGGCTTTCAAGGAGTCACAGTTTCATTTGGCTAAGGCGACCATGGAGTTAGAGTGGCTACAGTCACAAGCTATGGTGTTTGGTGATCCGAGGATGTCCATGGCTGAGATTTTCAGAGACAGTGGAGATGGGGATGCATCCATCCTTGATAATTCTATATAGTCACAAGCTATGGTGTTTGGTGATCCGAGGATGTCCATGGCCAAGATTTTTAGAGACAGTAGAGATGGGGATGCATCCATCCTTGATACTAACATTGGCATATCAGGTTCATTCCCACTAGAGTCAGGTTCAGTTGAGTTGGGTTTTGTAGCAGATTGTTGTATGCCTGACATGGTGGTGGCCTCTAGTACTGATGGCACAAAGACTAGAGATGTATCAAAGAGCATGTGTGATGTTGGTGAGTCGACAGTTGGCATGGTTCCTGCTCATCAATTTACCTTTGATGACCATGTTAATGAGATTATGATACAGAGATGTACTTTGGTTCCTAGTGCTTATCATCAGTTATGGAATAGTTTGATGCCTTGGGATGAGAGTTGTGATGGGTACGACATGGTGATAGGTCCTGCAGTTGATAGCTTGATAATACATGACTTAGAGCAGGAGTTTTGGAGTGATACTTCAGCAGGGTATGTACATCAGTTAGCAATTGGTCCTTGTGTTGAGGAGTTGATGGTAGGAAAATTTGGTTTGGGTTCCATTTCTTGTTGTTCATCTTGTGATGGCTTTTCACCATCAGGGGTGCGTGGGAGTTATGGTTATGAGACAGTGGCCAAGGATCTACAGAGTTGTGTTGATTGCAGGAGTTGTACAGTGTGTGGACTCTCCATACTTGGTATAGTTTCATATGAGAGCATTCACCATTGTTGCAGAGTTGGATTGTACATTTCGTATAGGCCAGTGGGATGCGTTGATGGTATTTATTGTGTTGGCAGTTTGATTTGTCCACTTTACTTGGGTTCTGATGTTCTAAGAGTTTGTGTCTCATGGGTTTTTGACTATGGTGGTGGTGATTTTGGAGTTTGGTTGAGCTATAATTGTCAGTTTGATTATGGATTCCTCTTGGTCATATTGCAGAGGATATTGCAGGAGCCTATGTTAATTGGTAGTAGTATAGTTCATGACTACATTTGGGATCCAGGTGGATTGATTGGTTTATTGTTTAGCCATTGCTTGAGGACAAGCAATGTTTGGGGAGGGGAGAACTTGTCATGTCCCCTTTTAAAATAATAAAAAAATAATAATCTTTGCTAAGACAGGCAGGCCCAAGAAAGTGAAGTTTCGAAAAAAGGGGGGTTAATCTTTGGAAACCGTTGGACTAATAAATGAAATTATTATTAAAATATGTATCATTAACCTCTCTTGGACGTGAGTTACAGTTATGGCCTCTTTTAAGGGGTTTGGAGGCATTTTGGTCAGGGAGGAGAACTTGATTTTGCTCATTCTTTGTTATTCTTCAGAGGCTGCCAAACCTGTGGAGAAGGAGACCGAAGAACGGGAGTTTGCAGGTTTCCAGGGAGACCCAAGAATGGGAGTTTGCAGGTTTCCAGGGAGACCCAAGAATGGGAGTTTGCAGGTTTCCAAGAAGGCTAAGGATGGGAGTTTGAAGCCATTCCATGTGCATGCTCATGCAAAGTTTGCCTTTGTGCTAAAAAATGCAGATTTGTGAGTTTCCGGGTGTATTTTTGTAAGAGTTTGGTGTTTCCGGTTGAGTATTTCATATCAGTTTGGGTTGCTGCTGTATATCAGACTTTTAAATGTTAAAATAGAGCTGAAAATATGTATTTGGATATGATTATACTTCTATGATAGATTATTAATTTTTTGTGGTGATTTCGGGCTATTTTGTGCTATTTTCGGGAGCTCGATGAGCATTGTTTTTGTCCTCCATTTGGGAGATATTGTGTGCATGTTATACAGATCTGGAAATGACATTTTATAGGCTGTTATTCTGCTCAAATTTCTGTAAAAATGTCTACTTTCAGATTTATTAATAACAGGTGAAGCTGTGGAGCTTTTTGGCACTATTTTCGGCATACCCAATTTGGGGTTTCTTGAGAAATTTGGTGGATCTTTGTGATAGCAGTTGTTTGATTTTGAAAATTTGATTAGAGGTGTGAAATACCATATAAAATCAGAAAAGGGGACATTTCACCAGTCATCCTGACTGTGTCTATCTACTGTCGCTTAGTCCTTCTTAGGTTCTTCATCATGAAGATTCCTCTTTGACCTCAGTCACTAGTCATTCTGAGTGTGTCTGCCTACTGTTGTCACCCTACTGAAGAGATTTCTTTAGAACATATTCTAGAAATTAGCACTTGACATCAATCTTGAAAATATTGAACTAAAAAAAAATAAAATGATATACTTGTTTGGATATGCTGAGCATTTTCTTTGTTTGCTTTGTTTTGCTTTATCATATCTCCTCGAGCAACTTGATGATGTCATATTCGACTAGAGAAGTAATGACTGGGGGCATGATCTTTTTCTTTGCTTTCTATTTGCGATTTAGTTCCAATAAGTTGATCTATTCCTATAAGAGGGGTGTCCACTATAAGAGCCTCCATCTCGTATTGGATGGCCATGTGTACCTCGAATCCTTTTATATAGATACGTCAATGACATTGGTTCTTCTCCTTGTTTGTTAGAGTGAACTCTTCATGCTATAGTACATACTGATACTTGTCCTATTAAGTGAATGTACGGTCACTGTGAGTATATCTAACACACTTCTGTCTCAGGTTACGAATGCAAGGGTCATTGCAGACGGAATGAATACTGAATACTTAGCATAAGAGGAATCTCCTGTGTGTTTGGTGTGCCTATCATGCAAGCAACATTCAGGTCATCCTAGCATTTATGCTTTGATGCTTATGTTAACTTGCTACATTAAAAGGGACAAATGTTCTGGTCATTCTGGCTTCTTGTACCTCGAATGCTTACATTTAATTCTGACATCCCAATAACGTATGTTATATTCATATTTTCATGATTACAATGTCAGTGGGAGTTGTATAACATACGAGCTTTATATTATATCTAGTGATGATAAATCGTCGAGGCTTGGTAACTAGACCTAGGGTTACATTTAACATAGTCTTGCATTACATACTCCATTTGCATTAGCATGCAATTCGATGGTAATTCTCTTCATACTCCACATGCATCAGATTCCTCCACGGCTGCACAAGTGTTTGGTTCGTCGATTCTCGCTCCTCAATGGAATACCTGTGACTGTCAAAAAAAAACACACAACACTATGTAAGATGTCAATTCATACATATATGTTCTATCTAAGTACAACATACATCTCATGTACATCAAAGCAAAACAAAATAGACAATGACATGTACAAAGGAATACTCGACTCAAAATCTTGTATATATATATATATATATATCAAAGAATGGGTCAGTGCAAATATGGGTCAGTACAAATATGGGCGCTACTCAAGCGCAATCAATCAAAAATGATACATGCGGTGCTGGCACACCAATCGATACATAGCCAGAGATCAAAATCAAAACTCAGACACAGACCATCTAACTTTGTCTCGAACTCTCGCCTCCAAGAGGAGCAGGAGGTGCAAGGGTAGTAGGTGGTGGAGGCGGTGGTGGCATATCCGACCTGACAGGAGGTCGTGCACCTCCAGACTCTCGTGCATATTGAGAGAATCGCTGCACTTGCAATGTCTCATCTGGCACAACGCTGGTGTATGCAGCATAATAATATGTAGCCTGAGCAGATTGGAAGCGAATCTCATCCTATGCCAGCTCCAGCCTCTTCTGTGCAATCTCCATGCGCTCTCTCTGACGATCTGTCTCTCGCTGTCGCTCTACCAGCTGCACATCCCTGACTACCAATGCAATTTGCAACTTTCCCAACTATCGGGAGGCTGCACAAACTCGCTCTCGGTATCGCTGTACCACATCGTGTACCCCACCTGCCGACTAATCTGGCATATCCTCATCAACCATCTCAGGTGCCTGCTATGGTGGAGGTACCTGTGGCTGAGGCACCTGCTGCTGTGGGACCTCTTGTTGAGGGGCTTGCGCCTCTGTCCTCTACCTCCTCCACTGACTGTGTCCTGCCCCACTGACCCCAACACTTGGGTTTGATCCCATATGACGTGGGGGAATAGGTATTTGCTATACCCAGTGCTGGACCTGTGGTGGCAACTGTGGCTATGCCTGCTACTGCTGGGGCACCTGTCCCTGTCCCTGTCCTTATACCTACCCTTCCATCTCCACTAGATCTGTAAAACATGGGTATGGATGACTGATAAAAAATGCCTGATATGCAGGCGTCATCTCGGCATCTGCTATCACCGGCAGGTAGTCCCACTGAACTACAGCTAGGCTGCGGATGTCTATCATGGATCGTCCTGGATCCATCCGTGGAGGCCATCCTCGATCAATATCCCTCTGCACCTTGGCATAGGCACAGTACTCAGCTAAAATGTCCTATGGTCGGCCATACTACCGCCACACTCATGAAATCGTGAATCTCTTTATGACTGATGTCGTCCTGCCTGCCAGTGGTCGAAAACTAAACATCCAGTGCAGCTCTCTAGGAGTGTCATCCCAATCCTCTGTCTCTCTCCAGGGTCACCATATAACATACACCAAGTCATTGAGATGTGTCCGCCAATGCTCAATCTTACCCAGGTGGGTCTAGGTAATATGCCCTCGATATCTGAAGATGTAGGGCTCCATGGGCTCCTGAGAATCCTCAAAAATAGGCCTACATACAGGGAGATGCTCCCAGGCCCAGATCTGTAGAACATAAACACCCGCTACCATGGTCTTCTTCTCGTGGAAGATGACCTCATGCATCTCGTGAAAAAGATGGGCCAACATGCACTGACCCCACCCAAAGATCTCGGGTGCCTCAACCATCCTACGGAGCATGACACCCCATCCACACTCCAACCCATGTTGTCCCCTATCAGGACATAGGAAGCAGCTCAAGAAAATACCTAGCACAAATGCCAACCTGTGTGTGGGTCCATAGGTATGCATCAGCTCATCCCAACTGATGGCCTTGCCTCTCGGTAGCTCTCTCTCAAAAATAATGGATAGTGCCTTTGTCCCTAATCGAGGTATTGTATCATACACCACCCAAGTGTCGTGAAAAGGAATCCGCAAGATCCTCCATATGTCCTCTGGTGTGATGGTCATCTCACCCATCAAAAAATGAAAGGTGTTCATCTTCGAATGGAAACGCTCTACCAATGCAGTGAGAAGGCCGTGATTCACCATCATGGCTGGAATCCGACAAAGAGAAGACAAACCCAATCGGGCAATGTGTGCCCGATCTGCATCATCTAGACTCTGCAATAACTATCCATATGGTGGATAATGAGATCTAAATGAAACATCTCCAAAGACCTCCTATACACAGAACAAAAAAATGACAAACAAATGATCAGTATCAAGTCGAAATGAAGCATCAAAATGAAATAAAATGCAATTTCTAAGTGCGAAATCACAAAATTGTCACAGCATTTCGCGCGAGATTCATGAAATCTCGTGCGAAGATATACAGTTTTGCATGAAACAATTATTTCTTCGCATGAAGAATCTCACCCTCACACGAAAAAAGATCTCCTCGCATGAAGATAGAGCTATCCGCACAAGAAAAGAGATTCTCGTGTGAAACACGAATTGCCTCGCACGAAGAAACCACATCCTCGCGTGAAACCAAATTCGCCCCGCACGAAGATTCTCCGGTCGCGCGCGAAGAAATAGTGCATCTTGTTTCTTCGCGTGAAGAAAGAACATCTTCGTGCGAGAAGAGATTAGTCTCACACGAAGAAAGAATTGACAAGCCTAAAACATGCTAAAAACATGCAATAAATGACCTAGAAATGCATGAAAATAAAAGTACAAAGATGGGAAATCGACGATTCACCAGTGGTCTGTAGTCTGCTAGCCGGCTGTGTCGTCTGGAGCGTTCAAAATGATGATATCTCACGTTCACTGCCATTCCTCTATCCGAGTTAAAAATCACTACAAGACAAAAGCACAAATGAATTGAAAATGACCCTTCGAGCCCTTATATAGGTGTTGACCAAATTTTTCAAAGTGCTCGAATTTGTGCAAAAATTGCACCCTTGGCTAATTGGACCATTCTGGATCCATTTTCAGGATCAAATTCAAAATCTGACACACCTAAGAACCTTAAAAATGCATTTTAAAATTTTGGGGACCGACGTGATCGAACGCTTGTGCAACCCAAATCTTTCTAATACTTTATGATTCTTGGAATCCTTTCAACTTTACATTCTCCATATTTTCAAAATTCATTTTAAAAATAGTCAACTTAAGTCAACTATGGCTGAATCTAGTCAACTTTTGGTCAAACTTGGTTTTTGTGATTTCACAATCATTACAAATCAACCCAATCTTTAGATCGTTCTAATCTCTTCTAGATTCTGCTGACATGATATACTGCTTCAAATTATATTTCTGGTGTGTCATCTTTTGATTTCGCTCTCGAGTGGGTAGGATGATTACATCATTGAATACTTAATGCTCGGGGCATCTTGTTCCCTTTTATCTGGCATCTTTGCCATCTATCGCTGTGGGCATCTCATCACTTGGGGTATTTTGTTCCCTTCTATCTGGCATCTTTGCTATCTATCTTATCTTTTCATCAATTGATCAACCTTATAACAACTCTTCTTAGAGTTCGATAGACGGGTATTGGGATAGTCTAAACCCCGACTCCTGATGATCAAACCTCGTTCTGGGGATGATTCTATGACTCATGATTGGACCTTGTTATCTTTCTTTTATCAATCTCAGGTATCTAGGTGTTCTATCTGGATCCTTGAAGGTTAAGCTTTATTCCAGAGATAGTCTTCTAAATGTTTTCAATCTCAGGTATCTAGGTGTTCTATTTGGATCCTTGAAGATTATGCTCTATTCTGGAGATAGTCTTCTAAATGCTTTCAATCTCAGGTATTTAGGTGTTCTACCTGGATCCTTGAAGGTTAAGCTCCGTTCTGGAGACAATCTTCTAAATGCTATCAATTTTAGGTATCTAGATGTTCTGTCTGGATCTTTAAAGATTATGCTTCTTTCTAGAGATAGTCTTTTAGATGCTATCAATCTTAGGTATCTAAGTGCTCTACTTGGATTTCTTAGGATTAAGCTCTATTCTAGAGATAATCCTTAAAAGCTTATCAATTGGTCTTCGTGTCATCAAATTCGAAACCAATCTCATCTTCACATCATGCTTTTTGATTTTCTTTGAATTGAACGTGCTGCTCGCACATTCATTCAAAGAGGGGCAAAATGTAATACCCTAAAATTGGCTCATTGCCATTATACCAATTCTGGTCTATTTCTGATAATTTCTAAGTCCTATTCTAATAGGCAATTCTCATTCTGCTATTCGCTACTTGACTTAATTGTCAGATGCAGAAAACCATAATTTGTATTCATCATATTTCTTACTTAATTCCTATAGTACATACTCATATTAGTCGCATTAAATCTACTTGATTTAATTATAATTTAATTATTAAGTATTTATACTTTAATTAAATTAAATTATATCCTAAGGCTAATGTACTATGGAATTAAATTTATTTAATTTAATAAATATGCCTATCTTAATTAATTAAATGTAATTATTTAATTAAATGGGAAAGGTATTTCTAATTAATTAAACGAAATTATTTAATTAAATTGAGTACTTACTTCTAATTAATTAAACAAATTTATTTAATTAAATGGGAAGCCATTCCTAAATAATTAAATGAAGTTATTTAATTAAACAAGAAAAGTGTCTCTAATTAATTAAAGATTATTTAATTAAATGGAAAAAGTAATTATGAGAGCATATCTCATTTTATTAAATTAAATATCTCAACAAAATCTCTCTTTAGTTCAAAAAGGGAAATTTCCAGTTCACTATTGATAAAAAATGAGTTAAATGAGTTAACTCCTTTTTCTACTCAAATTAAAACAGTTAACTCCTTATTTTACTCAAATTAAATCTATTAACTCCCTTTAATTTGAGAATCTCCCTTTACGACTGAACCTCATCTTCAATCCTGACCGTTGATCCGAATCTATTTCAACCGTTGATGGATTCCAGGAAAGTCTATTTAAGAGACCCTCATCTCTTCATTTTAGAGGATGAATTTGGAGAATTTGCATCGAATCGCTGCTGAAATTCATGCTCACATTTACTTACATTTCTTGCATACATTCTCATTCTTAGTTTAATCTCATTTTAGTTTAATCATGCATATGCTTAATCTAGTTTGCTTTATTTGTTCTTAGATTACATTTCATCTTTCATTCTAGATTAATCTGCATACTCATTCTTAGCTTAATTTCATTGTCAAATCCTTTGTTCTTAGAGGGTCTGGTTGCTTGCACCTTGATTCTGAGGATATTAACAGGCAAAATCCCTTTAGATAGAAGGCAACAGGTTGCCTTGTTGGCTAATTTTCAGATGAACAATCCAATGTTCATTCTGGGATGAATCCGCAAATAAAGACCATGTTGAAGTGTGTGTGTTAGCAGAGGCCACATATTCACACATACACTTAGATAAGGCTCGTTTCCATTGGCTTAAAGTTGGAAGCTGAACCTCTAAGGTATTCTTCCAAGCTCTTAGATCTTGTCATACCTCTATGGGGATCAAAAAAATTTAGGAAGGCCAACGTATTTTCTCTGAGCTTCGTAACATTCTTCAAGCTTACGTCTGACACTATGAGAAGGTGTTCATGGTGTAGGGAAATTTAGCTAACATGGACCAAGTCTTGAATGAATGCATTGATGTGACTCTAAACTGGCTTGCTATTGAGAATTGTGTTTTCTATAAGAAAATGCTTACCCTCAGTGACCTCGATGAAGCCTTCTTCTCTATAGAAGATGAAAAGGCTCCTAGGTGTGATGGTTTCCCATGTAAATTTTATGAACCCATGTGGGATTCCATTGGGCCTAATCTTCACAAAGTCTACCTTGAAGCTTTTCAATCTAAATCCCTCAGCAATATTATAAGAAAATGAAACATTAAATTCATTCCTAAAGTTAGAGATCCTGAAGATTTTTGCAATTGGAGGCCTATCACCTTGTTGAATTTGTCCTACACGATCATAGCTAAAGCCTTGGCCCTCAAGATTCACCATCTTTTTCCTTTGATTGTGTGCCCAATAAAATTGGATTCATTAAATCTAGATATATCCTTGATAACATCATTATTGTCTAGGAATGTATGGAATGGGCTCTTAGGTCTAACAAACAAACCCTATTTCTCAAAATTCATTTTGCCAAGGTTTATGACCACATTGAATGGCCTTTCATTCTTGCTATGCTTCAAGCCTTAGGATTTGATCTAGGTTTTCTTTAGTCAATAGAAAGGCTCTTCGAAGATACTTCATCTTGCATTACCATCACTGGAAATAAATCTAAGGCCTTTGGTCTCTTCAAGTCCATCTTCCAAGGATGTCTTCTGAGTCTGGCTTTGTATATTATTATTGTTGAAGGTTTTGGTTATTTGATTGCCAATTTTATCTCCTTTAGTTGTGTTAGAGGTATTTCCCTATCTGAGTCACCTACTCAATTTGTCGATAGGAACTTTACTGATGAATCATTTCTCACTCTCATTGAGGACAAGTAAAATGTTTTGAATTCCCTCTAGTATTTTGATACCTTTTATTTGGTTTATGGGTCTGCAATTCAATGGTGCAAAACATTATGCTATAGGTAGTCATTTCTTCCTACTCTACCTTGGCTTGTTCAATACAATTGGAAATGGATTCAAAATAGAGTAATCTTCCACTTCTTGGTTATCACCTTTTCCTTTCAAGCATCAATTGTGGACCTTTGGAACATTGTGCTTGCCAAGATTGCCAAAAAGTTGGATTACTTGCTCACCAAGCCTCTTTCTTTGGTTGGTACATTCAAGATTTGTTCCAAGGTTTTGGTTGCTAACCACATTTATTACTCTTCCTATTGGGACTCTTCTAAGGCCTCTTATTTGAAGTTGGAGGAGCTTCTCAGAGATTTCCTCTAGGATTTGGGATTTGATCATCATGATTTTCATAGAGTCACTTAGGAGTATTGTTGTCCACCCAAAGAATCTGGAGGCCTTGGCCTTATTTCCACTCAAAAACAAGGTATTACCTTATGTGCCAAATGGGTCATGCATGCCGTCATTAGAGATGAAGCCTATAAAACTTGCCTTAGATAGTATTTTTTTTCCAGATTCACACTCAATAGGTCTGCCTAGAAGGGGATTGGACTTCAAACTCTTCTCATCATGCTAGAACCATTTTAAATCTAGGGCAACTTTGTTGTTAAAAGTATCTAGAGATCTTGGGAATCCATTAAACCTTGGCTTCATTGGGTTAGTAATGTTTTTAGGGATGGGTTATTTATGAACTGACATAATATTTGGAAGTCTCCCCTATTTGTTGTGCAATGAGTTCCACTCTCTAAAATTCAAGGTGCTAGTGAGTTCTAATTTTTCAAACATGGCATTAAGACTCCCAAAATATGTTCTCCAAAATTACCACAAGTCTCTAAATATGGGTAGATATGTAGGTCCAATTTCATCTGAATCGACTAGATCATCAAACTTTTAACCTATTGATCTATGCTTTACCTTCTCATATGATCCATAAGTTAGGTATCCTACAGTTAAGCCATGGTGGAAAGACTCGACATGATATATGTGTACTCTTGTTAATTACAATCCCAAGATGGATTACCTTTAGTTGATACAACATTTTCCTATGGTAGATACTCTCAACTAGTATTGGCACCTCCAATCTTTGCAAAAAAATTGGAGATACAAGTTTAATGCTATTTGGAATTTTATCACCGAGTCAAAGATTATGCACTTTTCTTAGTGTGTCTTGTTTCTAGGGATTGTTGATGGGTCCTCGACTCAAGCACTTGGGTTTTCCCAACCCTCATTTTCCCTTTTTTGGAAAACTCAAGTCTTTCTTGCACATATTTTGGTTCTACCACAAAGCCTAACATTATTAGCTCTAGATTCATGATTTGTTCAAGCCTTTAAGGCCAGAACCATCTTATTGGAACATGATCTTGCTAGGAGATTCTACCAGAATCTCCTTCAAGTATACCCATATTTGGCATGATTTTAGGATTGAGATTATTCACTCTTTACAAGGATAGAAATGTTATTCTTTTCACTTGCAGCTTTCTAGATATAAATGTTCCTATGTATACTAAATCTTTCATATGTTACGATATAATGATGTAGATACAAGTACAATTCAACAAGGTGGCCCTTGAGGTGATCCATCATTAGGAGTTGCTCAATCATGTTAGAAACAATAGTGCACCAAGATAAATGAGAGGGGGGGGGGGGTGGGGATGAATAAGCTATCTAATAATTAAAACATTTATCAACCTTTAATAATCTTGACCATTCAACCAAAGTAATTAGCAACCATAACAAGATGCACATATAAAATTACACTAGATATGTTAACTAGGGAAACCCTTGGTTAAAGGGAAAACCCCGATGGGAAAAATGCCCACAAGATAATGTACTAATATAAATATTCCTTGTTAGGGGATGGACCCTGTTAAGAGTCTATTACAACATTTAGTACATATGAGTCCCTGTTAGAAGACTTTGAATCACTGTTAGGAGATTCTAACCCTGTTAGGAGTTGTGGAAGACAAAAGGACCCACTATCCAAACAACTTCTAGGGCAAGACCACTAAACTCACTATCCAAGTGATCTCTCAACTATTCCATGCAAAATAATTGTCTATACTATACTTCAACTTATTTTATCAGTCCTGTCAACTGGACCAAACACTATTAGACCTTGTAGACTAGGTCACAAACCTTAGATCTAAGTATCAAACTTCAGATCACACAATAAAACCTCGACAACAAATTTTCCTTCACCTTCACTCTGCTCTGCTTAACTTTACATTCCACTCTTTGTGCTACTTACCAAAAATTTGTATTCTTCCATGAAATAAAGGAAAATGTCCTTTCTTTATATTAAATCCATAAAATAATTCCCTGAGTGAGCTGTTACACCTTCTCAATTATTTATTATAGGACTACATTAAGAACACATTACACTTAGCTATAACATTAATCTTTTATCATAAAACTTGAATAAGTTTCCATAAATGTAATACTATGATGAGAAAGCTTAGCCACATCATCTCCAACATGTCTTCTTCACATTTTTAACTTCATCTTCTTAGAATAACAACTTTTCTAAGAGATATAACAAGTTTACCAGAACATGCCTCTGTAAACTCTATCTCAGAATAGTCTTCACTGAAACTTGCATAACTTCTTCCAAATTTAATATCTTATGCTTTTGAGGTTAGCTGCATATACTAGACACTTAATAATATCTCCCTTTAACCTTGCATGGTGTAAATGCTCAACTATTTATCCATACCAATTTGATCTTTACGTTGTTCTTCTATTAGATACCATAGAAAACTGCTATGTTGACATCAATGACAAATACAGTCATGAATGTAATATATCATCATGATAATGATCTAATAATGTTTCTATAATACTCCCCCATAGAAGTATCATCAACATTCATGGTTTCGACAATCTTCCCCTTTGGCATTGATGACAACATAGATGAAAAATATCTAGTTCCAAAAATATGAACTGCAAAAGACTGCTAACCTTTATTTTCAAATCCTCTTCATCAATCATTCTCCCCCATTGATATACCTCAATGTGCTTTATATAAAATTGTTACTTCTGCCAAATTGTTATCTGTACTTCTCCTATTGTACTTCTCTTACTGTACTTCTCTTGCTATACTTCTTCCCAACTATTTTTCTTCTGCCAAATTATTTTTCATGCTGTACTTCTCCACCATTGACATCAATGTCAAAGGTCTTAGTAGTCAACAATTTTTGTAACAACTATCTCTAACTTTCTCAAGTGTCTAAAGATACTATTAAAAACAACATCCAACAAGAGTCCTAGATGACTCTATCCATTATAGATACTTTCCCATACAAGAAGCATCAACATTTAGTCTAGACAAACAATAGTGCTTTGTTACACTAGATTGATGCACTCTTGCATCATCTATTCTCATGTAGGAAGAGGCATAACCCCTATCGTACCTCACAAATACTCAAAAGTCTCTTTGGGAAGAGGCTTAGTGAAAATATCTACAAGCTGCTCTTTGGTGCTTACATACTCCAATCTAATTTCCTTTTTTGCAATTTTTTCTCTCAACATGTGATACTTGATAGAAATGTGCTTAGTCTTAGAATGCAACACTGGATTCTTAGACATATTTACTATACTTGTGTTGTCACAATGTATGACAATAGGTTCATTGAATTCCATCCTTATACCCTTAAGCATCTGCTTCATCCAAACAACTTGATTACAATTTTTGACGCTGTAACATATTCTACTTTTGCTATACTTTGTAAGATACAATCTTGCTTCTTGCTTAGCCAAGAAACTAATCTTTCTCCATGAAAAAAGTCTCCACCACTAGTGCTCTTTCTGTCATCCATATTGCATTCCCAATCAACATCAATATAAGCATATAAAAAGAAATCATTAGATCTATCATACCATAATCCAAACTCTGGTGTTCCTTTTAGGTATCTAAATATCCTTTTGAATTCTACATAATGTGCTATTTGGGATCATCTTGATATCTTGAAACAATTTCAACTGCATTTTCTATATTCGGCCTTGTGTGAGTCAAAAATTGTAATCCTCTGATAATACATTTGTACTTTTTATGCTCAGCAGTAGGTTTCTCATCCTTTGCAAATAACTTGTGTCTAGTTATCATAGGTGTTCTAACTGGTTTACATGTTTCCAAACCAAACCTTTTTAGTAAATCTTTCAAACACTTAGTCTAAAAAATAAAGATTCCTTCTTTATCTTGTACAATTTGTAATCCTAGGAAGTATTTCATCTCTCTTATCACACTCATTTAGAATTCCTTCTTTATTTATTCAACAAACTTGTCACTTTCATCATCATCTCCTCCAAATATGATGTCATCAACAAATATTACCAAAATCATCAACCCATCATCAAATTTTTCTAATATAGATTACTATCTGCCCTACCTTTGCTATATCCAAGTTTTTTCAAATGCTTGTCCAACCTTGCATACCAAGCTCTGGATGCTTGCTTCAAGCCCTACAATGCTTTCCTCAATCTTTATACTATGTCCTTGTCATCTATTAAAGGAAAAACATTAGGCTATTCTATGTATACATCTTCTTCAAGTTCTCCATTTAGAAATGCTAACTCGACGTTCATTTGATACACCTCAAATTTTTTATATGTTGCATATGCTAAGAATAACCTTACTACTTTTATTCTTTCCAGAGGAGCATTGGTTTAATCATAGTCTATTTCTTCTTTCTGTGTGCAACCTTTACATACCAATCTTTCCTTGTTCCTTACAACTTCACCTTGTTCATTCATCTTGTTCCTGAATACCCATTTTGTTCCTATCACATTCTTGTCTACTAGTCTATGAACCAATTTCCATGTCTCATTCTTCACTATCTGATCCAATTCTTCTTTTATAGCTTGCTTCCAATAGTCATCTTTACATGCTTCATCTACATTGTTTGGTTCAACTTGAGCTATCAAACATAGTTCTTCATTGATTCTACTTCTTGTCATCACACCTTTATCTCTACTTCTGATGATTTTCTCAGGTGGATGATTCTATGTTATATTCTTACTGGGACTAGGATTTTTTATCTCAACTCTTAGCTCTATTGAAGGTTTCAAACTTTGTTCCCACCTTAGCTTTCCTTCATTCTAAAAATCATTGTTAGTCTCAAAGAATACTTCATCATTACTTGGTTTAGTAACAAAATTCTCATCATTTGATTTGTAGTCAACTACTCTTTCTTGTATCTTGAATTTCTCATCAACTCTTATATTTTCACTCTCAACAATAGTCTTAGTTCTTAGATTATAACATCTATAAGCCTTTCTTTTCAATGAATAACCAAGAAACATACCTTCATCACTTCTAGCATTAAACTTACCAATATCATCATCTCTTTTGACAGAACATTTACTACCAATTTTTTTGAAATACTTGACTATAGGTGAGTGACCAAACCACAGTTCATAAGGGGTCTTGTCTGTGTCTTTTCTAACTTGTACTATTTTCATAGTGTAGACTGATGTATTCATAGCTTCTCTCTAAAACATCTTGGATACATCATTCTCAGCTAACATAGCTCTTGTTGCTTCTGTTACTGACCTGTTTCTTCTCTCTGCTATACCATTCTGTTCAAGGGTTCTCAGAGCTAATAACTATCTTTTGATTCCATTAACTTCACAAAAGATGTTAAACTCATTTTAAGTAAACTCTCCTCCTCTATCTAATCTTAAACATTTATTCTTTATACCTTATTCATTCTCAACTCTATTCTTGAATATCTTGAACTTGTCAAATGCCTCAAATTTTTCTTTAGGAAATACAACCCACATCATTCTAGAAAAATCATCAAAAAATACCTTTCACCAAAGAATCCTGTAGTCCTCATAGGACCACTAAGATCTATATGTACAATCTCCAATTTTGTTGTAGTAGTAAATTTTTTCTGGAAAAATAAGTTTTGTTATGCTTTGCCAATACACACTCCTTGCAAATTGTGTTAGTAGGCTTAACAATCTTAGGCAAATCTCTAAATGCAAACATAATACTAGTATTTATAATGTCTACCTTTGTAACCAAATATGTCATTTTAGTAGGATTTAGTGAAAATAAATTACCTCTAGATCTAGTTCCTATTCCAATTACCTTTCCATCTATGTCTTTGATCATCCATGTCTTCTTTGTGAACTATAATAGATAGCCTTTATCCACTACTTGTCCAGCACTCAAAAGATTGTGCTTCAAACCATCAAAAAAATCAAAATCATCTATATTAGTTTTACCATCAAGAGTTATAGATCCAATACCTTTAACATGACATGATGCATTGTTTCCAACTTTGACAATGCCTCCATCATGACTTCTGAAGTCAACAAACTTGTTCATGTCACCAGTCATATGATGTGAACAACTACTGTCAATTAACCAATCAAATTTCTTTTCAACTTGTGATACCAAAGCTATTTTCTCTAGACTTTCTTCTTTAATTGCTACAAATCCTATTTCATTATTGTTGGTATTTTGAAACATCACGGTTTCAAATTACTCTAATGAGAACAAGATACATCTAGGGGCAGCTACTTCCCATCTTCAACATACCTTATAGACACTGGGCCAACTATAAGGGTAGACCCTTCTTCTACTTTAGGCTTTGCAAAACCTAGGTAGGTGAACCTATAGATTCTTCATATGGTTCCAATTGTCAAAAGCATACACTGAATCCAAAAAAGAAGATAAAACCCTTAATCTTCTAACACTTATGTAGAGATCTCAGACATGGAATAGCTAATAACATGGCTTACAAAATTGCTAAGCTAAGTGAGGGCATGCTTTTTAGTTTCTTCAACATTAAAGGGAAAGATATTTGATTTCAACAAAACATGACATGAACAACATAACACTCTAATCTTGTAGTTGATCAGTGCCTTATCTATTAGGCAATCCTACAAACTCCTAACACACATCCCTAAAAGTCATTGACATATCTCATACATTAAGACTTCCTAATATATCTATTCACCTTGTGAATCAGACATCTGCATCTTTCTGGATCTCATACTTGACCTATCCCTTCATGAGATATGCAATTCTATGATGATAAATCAAGCATTTACATGACTCCTTGAGTTAGAGGAAAAATAAATCAACATATATAACCAACAGATTGCAATTAAGTTTCATACTCTTTGGTTACAAAACACAAAAAAATACAAACAACTTGAATGAGAGACAAGATATCCAAATGAAGATTAACTTGCTACTGTATGCACCCTAAAATGGTCACCTTGACTATATGCCCTGGTTTCATAATTTATCTCAAGCTTGAATCGATATTTACATTACCATTTCCTTTGATCAAATTAAATTATTTGAATTATTTAATTAATCATTATTATTTTACATCAATTTTCTTGATTAAATTGGAGTTAATTTATTTAATGAATTTTAAATAAATGGTTGGATCATCTTTATTTGTGTATTATTTAATTAAAAGAATTTGCTCCCTTTTAATTAAATAAAACCCCTCCTCACTTAATTTTATGTGCAACAATTATTATTTTAAAAGAAATAATTAAATAAATGTCACACACTTTATTTTATAAGAAAAGAGATTATTTTACATTTAAATTAAATAAAAATACCCCTCATCTTATAATTTTTATGGAGTTTTACACTCCACATCTCTTAAATTAATTGCTAATTGCACATTCTCTTATGTGGTCACACCTTTTCATTTAATTTTCATTTTCCCTCCAATTTGGGAATGCCTCTTGGCTTTGGTATATAAGGAGACCTCCTTCCTTTATTTTGAAGGAGGCAATTTTATTATCACCATTATTTGGAGCATTCATGCGATTTCCTTGAAGGAGGCAATTTTATTATCAACATTATTTGGAGCTTTCATGCGATTTCTTTGAAGAGGTAATTTTATTATCACCATTATTTGGAGCTTTCATGCAATTTCCTTGAAGAGGCAATTTTATTATCACCATTATTTGAAGCTTTCATGCAATTTTCTTGAGGACTTGGAGCATTCTTGCATGTTCATGATCATTTGAATCTTTCGTACATTGGATGTACTTGTGAAGACCAAGGCTAATGTTCATATGAGAGCCATCACTACAAACCTTTGAAGTCTTTGCACATTGATGATAGGAAGCTATGAGACGATTCTTGAGATCTTGTGATTTCATGTTGTTATTTTGAAGGATTTCAAGTACAAGGATTCATAGAAGTGTGTTTGCATATTTGTCCACATTTTTCACACATATTTGTTGCATTGTCATTCATTTCTTTGAAACAAATACAATGAGATGCATGAAATTGAAATGTAAAAATACCTAACAGATCAGAACTATTTGTATTCTTATTTCTTGCTGTTCATTTCAAGGGAAATTGTTGAAGAATAAAGGTGAATCACAGCTCTGGATCAAACAATGCGGTGTCACAAGAAAGCTGGAACCAACCTTTGAGAAAGAAGAAAGAAGAGAATAAATAGAAGGAAGAAATCTCAAATCAGATTAGGTGTTGCCATTTTTCCACTTGGAAAACCTTCATCTGTAGATGCAAAACATCTCTCTCTCTCTCTCTCTCTCTCTCTCTCTCTCTCTCTCTCTGTAACTGCACGATAGATATTTTCATTTTTTTTGTTTGAAAACTTTGAAAATATCTTTAGAATGATTGAAAATTTTAACTGATTTTAATGCTAGATCTGAGATCAAAGCAAAGGAAAAATAAAAATACAAATAGTCAAATGACCTCTAGAGGCAAGATAAAGCTTTCAAAATCATTTTTCCCAAATTATAGCTTCAATAAAATTTCATATCTATCTTCCAACTGATTTTGATGCTCAACGATGAATTCTACCCATTCTGCTAAGAATGCCCTAAAAAACATAAATTTACTTATAGACTATACCATTGAATACCTGTACAAATTCTAATCCCTTATTTGGAAAGTTCATCTTCTCCTGATTCCAATGGTATATTGCACTGCATATTTTTAACAAAAATTGCCCCTCTGGCATGCATTTGAAAATCAAACCCCCATTGCAAATTCAGTCATTAAAAATGCAAATTTTAAAAAAATATCTATATTTAGAACTATAGAAAATTCAAAATTCTTTTAAAATTTTCAAATGAGACTTTGAGCATTCAAAACTTTGCAAAAATCAAAATGAGAAAACATCAATTTTTTATTTTAAAATTTTTTTGCCCCTTTTCCATCTGAGTCAACCCTCTAGGTTGATCACTAAATGTCAACATCTGATTGGTCAAAATATTCCATGTGTCATCTTAGCACGGCTTCATGGGCTTAACCTAGGGTTACACCTTAACCGAAGTGAACTAGTGAATTCATACATTGGCACACCATCAAAACTCTTCATGCTTAACTATGGTTAAGTTGCGCTACTTGCGATGCAAATCTGCAAAATGGCACCACTTGTCCATCGCTAATGTCATCATTTGTCTTCTTCCTCGACATCTTCAGTCAAAACTTTGGTTTTCTTTCCCCTGGCTAGCCATCCATGGTGGGGCCTCCCACATAGGCCTGCGACTTTCAAAAAGCCTGTGTCTTTTAGACAATGCAACTAGTGAGTGATGGGATACTTAAAGACATTAAAACTTAAAGGTGGGAACAATGTGGGATATTATGACTTGATGATACCATCCGCTACTTAGGAACTCCATACGTATTGAAGATTTTGGATCATAATGACCCTCCATTGCGTGAACTACCATCACTAATGCTTGGGCACATTTGGGGAATTCTCCAATGTTGAAAGAAGACTAGGAAATAGCATGTCTACCACACATCCCTTGTAGTGATCAGAAAATCAATATATTCACCAGGTTGTTTTTTTTTTAAACTATCGATGCAAAGAATTCATGTCTTCAATGATAACATGTAATGATTCACGGGTTAGGGGAGCCACATCTGACAGAGACCACATTAGGTTTCTTATTCGGCTTGCTCCATCTTGCCTCAAATACTTCCTATGCACTTGCAGGAGTTCATGAAGCACAATTGACCATAGGAAGACTCATCCTTTGCAAAAAGAAAATCTAATATTAGTGCAAATGGACTTGGAAATGTGGGGTCTCTCTCTTTTGCTCCATCATGGAAAATCTTCACCTTCTAAACTTTTTCAATGATTTCTTCTCCTACTATGTTCATTCATATGCTAAAGGGTGTCAAGCTTTGCCATTAGTGTTGCTCCTCCTTGGAATTCTATTGTTATTCCCTCCATCACTATGTTTTATGGTGAGCAAGATGTGATAGAAAGCAATGTGAAAAAATGGTTATCAACCAACAAAAGGACATCTTAAGCATTTTCTCTCCCCTTTTTCTTTGTGTTACATTCACATCATGGAATGGCAGCCATCTAGGTTTCCATGACTCGTGATAAACTCTCACATCCACGTCATTCACAATCACATATTTCCATGAAAGGGGGGTGAAATAAATTCACTCCATTGATTGAGCATGTCACTACAAGCAAATTTTAGTTCTTTAAAATAGGGTGTTGTAAGATAAGAATTATGTTCCACCAAAGAAGAGCCATAGCATGTGTATTGACCCTCACAACAATAGGAGCCTGCCCTTTCTCCAAATGGATTTATCTATCTACACCATCTATGGTTATCAAATTTTGTAGAGAATAAATCAATAGGTGATGGAAAAGTTTGAATGTCTCCCATTACAAACATTAGATTGTAAATATAGTGTAGAAAGACAAGATGTATTCATTGCATCCTTGAAATATTATTTACTTGGCATCATCAAAAATAATTTTTCTAGGATGAAATTGAATTCCCATTTTTTTGCTTCAAGGAACACTTTGAAAAAAAAATCATTACCCCTTAAATTTGTAGTCACCAGATTGATATCAGATTTCACCCATGTATTCCTTTATGATCTAGAAAGATATTGAAATTCCTTTTGTAACACTTAACAGTATTTCCCATTTCAAAATTTATTTAAACAATATTCATAGGAGATTAATATCTTGATGAAAAGTGCCTATTAGATAACACTCTCCTAACCTAGAAGACTTCACCCCTTTAGTAATGTGGTGAATTTAGTCGGGCTCAAAAGCAGGTCTGGCTAATTTTTTTTTTTTCCGAATTGAAATGCTTGACCTTTTCAAAGTGATCTATTGAACCTATCATACTGATTGAGATCAAATTCAACCACTAAATGATCATCTATAACTCATTTCATCTTTTTCTACAACTTGTCAATTCCGTGCAAAGGGTTCATCTGACTAGTCTTAAAAATTGATTGAAATCGAGAACTGGGCCCTAAGCTTTGACATACTAATTCTTTGTTCCATAATCTTTTATCCTATTGAATCTCATCTCATGATGAATTCTTAGTCAAAAGATATTAAATGTCGAAGTTGCCTTCTCAGGATTTCCTTCAAGAAAACATGTCAAAAATCAATAAATCATGTTTGAATTTGGCTTTGAAATTAGTGAAAATTGACACTTCAAGGCATGAGAATTGGATCATTGATTCACTATCATGAGGAGAGTATAAATCTAAGATTTGAGCTCATGAAAAATAATCTGGAAAATTTGGTGAGCAGTCAAAGTGGGCTACTCAGATTTGCAGAACTGGAAACACTGGCAGAAAAGTAGTTTTTACAAATGGAATGGACTTGGGAAAGTGTGTAGGTGCATTCATAAAGACATACAAACTAGTACAACACAATGGTGCAATCAATTTGATCTTAACTATCATAGATTCAGAGTTATGACATCCTGAACAAGGGTACTAATCAATCTACATTTTATGACACTAGAAAAACTTTACAAATTATATTGGAATCATGTTTGAAAACTAATCAAATGGATTCATCATAAGCTCAAAATTGAAACATAGCAAGTTTCTAACCTCTAGAATGTAATACAAAAGGAATTTTATCATTTTAGTCAACTGGGTCAAAGTTATAATGGGTCAAATAGGGCCTCCATGAATTTTAAACAATTTATGTAAGCATGACAACAATAAACAACCGACTTTGAGTGCTTCAAAACCTAGTCAAAACATATCAAAACGACTCAAAATATGAAATACATGTTCTATAGTATGAATACTAAAAAATTAAAAAGTGGTGATTCATGAAACATTATTGGGTGCAAGATATTAAGATGCAAACTAGGCTTCCTGTCACTATTTGACACTTTGGCAAAAATGCAGATTTGAACATTGCTCAAAACAAGACTTCACAGAATGACTCAGGTTGGAAATTTATCTTTATGGAATGCATGGATATGCTGAATACAAGGTGTTAGAAACATTAAGCACCTCTTATGCCTCAAAAGGAAAGCCAGATACACATGCATTAAAAAACACTTATAGGGCTTGATTTTTAGAATGGTACTCAAAATTAGGGCTTCAATTTTGAGTCCCAATGATTATCACTAGGATTTACTACTTGTTCATCATAATCTTCTTCATTTTCATATAAACACTCTCTATCTCTTCTAGGTTTGAAATTTCCTCAATACTTTTTCTCTCCTTTAGGGCACTTAGATGGATAATGACCAAATTCATTGCAAGTTCAACATTTCAAGATTTTCTTACCATACTTTTCTCTTCTTACCAGAAGGGCTACTCCTTGTTCTATCTTTATTTCCTCATCAGATCTACTATTTCTAGGAAAGTCTCCTCTACCACTTGTGCTCCTTGATAAACTAGGTCGAATATTCAAGGCACTGAAAGCTATTTCTATTCTGGTCAATTCTCTGGACTGTCTAAGCTCATTTTCAACTACTTCAAGTCTTGCAAGAAATGTTTCCTTTGTGAAATATTTGGTACAAGATATCAATAACTGTATCATTTGAACTGCTTTCTTAAATGGTGGTGTCAATCTCTTCAATATTGGATAGTAGACAAGTCTACTTGATATATTGCAATTTTCTATACAACTAGCTCCAATATTTTGTTTTCAAATTTCTTCTCTCCTCTTTGAAAAATTTTTTCTTGCCCATTCAGATCTTCATTGAATTTTTGAATAACTCCTACTAACTAAACAAAAATAGGTTGAGCACTATCAGCCTCGATATTGAGTGCATCTACAAGTATATTCTTTACATCTTTTAGCACTTCATTTTTTCTATTTTTCTCCTCTCTAAGCCTTTGCTGCTTAGCTTTCTTCTACAATAGCTCACCTACTATGTGCATTTGATGAAGATTTAGAGTAGAGATATCCCAATTCAAGATAACTATATCCTCATCAAGATCAATGTCTTCTTCTTGACCTTTTCCCTTGCTTGAAACTTTAGTACCTGGTTGAGGCTTGCTCTCAACTATCTTTGTACTAACTATTTGTACACTGGAGATAGCAACAACAATAGAAATAGAAGGAGTAGCAATGGAAGTAGATATTGAACTGATAGTAGAAATACCTAGTTGCTGTGTAGCCAAATCTGATGAAGGAGGAAGCACTAGCTACTCAGTAGATGAAGTGTTGATCACTTCAGTCAATATAGAACTTATGTAAATAGGTGCAAATATTGGGTGCTTGGAATTGTAGAGGTTGCCACAACCAAATTGGAAGAAGATTTCTTTGAGCTTGATGGCTTTAAAGCTTTTGTTAGAGAGTGAGGAAATGAGGGCATAACTGTTGTTACAATCTTCTCTAGGTCAGTTTGCTCAATACTCTAAATCTTAGGGAGATTCTCCTCGGTAGCTTCCTATTCTTGCTCCTCATCATCCAAAGTAACACCATATATTTCTTCCTCATCATTATTGTCTTTTCATCCTTATCATCTTCATCATCATCTTTATCACTGAGATGAACACCAAAAAACATTCTTGTGATGAAGATTGTAGATATTCTTCCATGTAGTTGTAGTTGTCTTCACTACATGTTCAATGCCATTAACTAATATCATGCAAATGTTGAATTTTAGAGTGAGTTTTTCTTCATTCCTCTTCATGAATTCTTTTAATTCTTTATCATTAAGACTCAACATGAGCTGCCTTAGAGTCTGTTCAAATAGATCTTTTGCAGTCTTCCTAGCATGTTCCCATCTAGGCTTGATTCTTTCCATAAGTTCATTGGGAATTTTTTGTACAAGTTGATTAGGTGAATATTTCTATTTACCTAACTTGGACATAATCATGTCTTCAACTTGCTTCTTCTCATCTATATTCCTAGTTTCAAATATGAGAGATTAAAGGTTTTCCATGCTAGCTCCTGCATCAATCACTTTTAATTTTTCTTGAAATTTAGGTGTAGGACTTTTGAAAATATTATCCTCTATTTCTTGTTCACCTAATTTCAACTTCTTTCTAGATTTGGATGCTCTCCTTGTGAATACTACAATAGATGAGTTGGTAGGTCTAGTTATGAGAACCTTACCTTTCTTCTCGATTGGCTCTTCTTCTTTTGATTTAGTTTCTTCTACCTCATCTTCTAAATCATCTTCTTCCACATCATCTCCTTTTCCTTCTATCAATTGGAAAGTAGAACTTTCTTTTCTCAAATTTTGCTATCCTCTTCTTTCCTTTGCTAACTGCTTGAGGAAGCTTTATTTCAAGTTCTATTCTGGCTTTGGATTCATCATAAGTACCAAAATATGTAGCCTTGGAACCCATAGGTTCATTCAACAATGCCTCAATGATATCCTTGGTGTCATCAATGTTAACCTCATAGATTAGAGGCTTAACCCACACCACTCTAGGTTTGACTGCTTGAATATACACTTTATCACAATCTACCATGAAACAAACATCATCCTTGTAATCTTCTACAAGTTTCTTAGGAATTCTTAATCTGTTATTCATCTTTTCCTTGAATGAATCAAAATAATTATCCGTGATATTGACAAAGTTCTCACCAATCTCTGCTATATACTCATTGATCTGATATAGTACTGGTACATCTTTTCTCCATATGACTGAACCTTTTGAAGGGAAAATTTTTTCCACAAAGAAGAATAAACAAGTTGAAAGTGAAACAAACTTACACAATTTATTCTTTTAAGTCTTGATGCTCTCCATGTTCTTGTTGAATTGATTTAGCATTAGCTCAGCAAGGTCGAAGGACATGTTGTTCCTCACCACCTTGAGAGCTAGATCAATGGCCTTACATGACATGCTATTGAGATGATTGGAGCCATAGATATGAAGCTTTCATTGGCAAATATTTGAGATGATGAAGAAGATAGGTGGCAATTATTTAAAGAAAAACCTCATAATCTGAAGCTTTCATTGGCAGCAGACGATGCCAATCCATTTGGAGAGATGAGATCTGTTTACTCGATTTGGACTTCATTTGTTATTAACAATAACATTCCTCCTTGGATATCTGTAAAGAGGGAGCACATAATGTTGGCAATGATTGTACTAGGTATTTTCCCATTTAATAGTTATGTAAATTAATTTATAAACATAGTATCAAAATGATCATAATAATTATGTTTTGTTTATGTTCATTCAACTAGGTAAGTACCAAGTGAAAGATATGAATGTATATATTGAGCCCTTGATTGATGAATTGTTGGAGTTATGGAATTGGTTCACTATGTATGACATCTCTAGATCAATTGATGAAAGATAATTTCAATTCCATGCAATTCTTGTATGGACTATACACGATGCCCCTGGACTAACACATTTTTGTAGTATGTAAAACTGTTAATGCATATTTTTCATTATATGTTTAAGTTTCATGTGATAATTGCAAATATGAATCTTATAGTACACATGTCATCTAATTATACATGATCTTTTAGGTCTTCAAACAAAGGAAAAATCTACATGTCCAATTTGTGGTCCAAAGATGAAATCTTGCCATTCAAAAAGTTTAGGAAATCAAGTGTTCGATGAGCATAGACACTTTCTCCACAAAAATAATAAGTATTGAATTGATGACAAACATCTTATAAATGGGAAAGAAGAGACAACATCAAAGACACAAAGAATGACACCTCACCTATGGAAGTTGGAATACAATAGATTGAATCATCGAGGTAATGTCATTCCATCTGATGCATGTTTTCATATGAAATTTAAATTTGGATATTGTATTTTTTTTACTAATGATATTATTGATGTTCATGAAAGTTGTCAAGGCATTGATGAGAAACTTCCAAAAGGACTTAAAAGCTATCCTAGACAATTTAATAGGTTGTACTATGAGCACCTCCTAATTGTGCATTTGTTTGATGCTATGCATATTGGAAAGAATGTAATAGAGACACTATGGAAAATATTTAATAGATGATGTGACAAAGAAAAAATGGTCAAAATTTGCAATGACATTGATGAATCATGCATTGAAGTTTTTTTTGAATCAAATAGAGATGGAAACCCGATTAATATGAGCATCATTCCTTGGTTATTAATGCATAAACAAGTTGATGCCATATATGAAGCCATAAAAAAAACTAATTTTCCAAATTCCCACACAATTTTTTGCAAAGATAAGCAATCTCATATCAAAGAAAGGTAATTTTGGGTCAGGGTTAAAAATGCATAATTGGCATACCTTCATCAAGCTAAGTCATGTTCTTCTCTATTTATAATAAATTTGTAAAACATCATGTACTTTGGATTGTTTTATTTTATAATATATTGAAAAGATCATTTTATTATTATTGCAGTATGTTCTACCTCTATCTCTCCCACAAAACTTTGACAACATGAGTGTCAAACACATTATATATGATCTTGGGAAATACACGAGGTTAGAAGTGTTATATGTTATATTTGTTGTATAGAAGTGTTATCAGTCTCGTTAATATATTTTTACATGATGAATATCTTTTAGGTAGTTGTCATCTAAAGAAATTGATAAAAAATACATAAAGCAATGCAAGAGAAAAATTCTTTGACTTTTGTGTGAGATGCAAAAGTGTCTACCTTTAACTTTTTTCAATGTACAAGAACACTACCTCATACATCTAGTTGAGGAGATCGAATTGTGTAGACCTATACCAACTAGATCAATATGGATGGTTGAGAGGCACTTAAATTTTTTGAAAGACTTGGTTAGATAAAGAGGACGTCTTGAGGGTGGGTGAATGATTTATGGTCTACTACACCATGGTTTACATTAGTAAATATCTTCCCAAGTTTGTATCAAAGATCCATGTAGATTGCATTTGGGATCCCAACTCCATTAACCAATTCGAAGGGGAGTACTTGATGGGGGAAGGTAGATTGAGGAAAGCAAGAGGTAATTATAAGTTGTTATTGTAGTTAATTAATTCTTATCCATCATCAATATAAGTTGTTTCTAAATGGTCTATTTATTTTATATAATTGCTCATGAGTGGGATACACTTCATTTGTATATTGAAAATAATCTTGATTGGATGATGTTATGGATTGAATGATCTCAACAGAATAGTCACTCATTAACATGGGAATGTGTTGCTTTATAATTTAAAGAAGCTCATTGTAATGGAGATCCCAATGTTACACCAATGGTAATTGATCTAGAAAATGGTTTAAGAGGTGAAAATGTATGTATAAGTTAATCTATCATGACCCATTTTATTAATATCAACTCAAGGATGGATGCATAATTTTAACATGTTTTGAAAAATAAAATATAAAGCACCACAGAGCTATGTAGTACATGTTAGTGTAGTTTTTTATTTTTCCTATTTTGCTAGGTTTTTTCTACACTTTTAATAATCTCACTTAGGTTAATAAAGCATGTCTTATTAGGTGAATGGTTGTGAGGTGTCACCTTCCTACATGTGAGCATCCATTAGCTATCTTGGGAAGATACTTTGCTATCTTTAGTCCAATAGATGGTTGCTCCTTATTGGTTGGTGTTGCCACCTCCTCCCTCTTCCTAGCCTATATAAGCATGCTACTTGGCTTGTATTTGCATCTCTTATTTTTGCATCCTCTTAATGCTATTTTGCTTCCAGCATTTGCATTACTCTCTTGGAGACTAACTCTATGATGCTATTTTGATTTTGTATCATTTGCATTCATAGTTTAGATGTTTACTCTTTGCACTAGTTTTCTGGGTTATTAATCTTTTCAGATTCTAACATGGTATCAGAGCTTTTCTATATGCAAGAGTAGATTTTAGTTTCCTTATTTGAGAGATTCGGGGGGGGGCAAATAAACTTTATTGTAGTTTTTTGAAAAATGAAGTATGCTCTTCTCTTGCATCTTTGGATGATCCTGAGAATCAAAAAAGTTTTGACAAAAATAGTTTTTCTCTAGGGTTTCAATCTCAAATCTGACAACCAACTTGCATATTTGGAGTTTTCAATCAGTTTTGCAGGTTCCAGCATGCCATTGATGGACTTAAGAAGCTAATCCAACATTTGCATGTCAAATTTTGGTTGCTAGGGTCGTTTTGTGATTTTTGGAGTCATTTTTTACTGTTAAAGGTGTCTGATTTACACTACAGCAACATCTTTTGTTCATCAGCAAGAAAAACGCTTTCTGGGTTTTGTTCGTAGCCCCGAAAAACCATTTGGGTATCTTTTAGATTTTGCATGCAAGCTGTATATTTTTTAGAATCAAGCATGCAAAGCTACAGCCATACCCCTCTCCGTTGGCAACCGCAAATTTAAATGCAGTTTTCAAATGTCTCGTTCTTGCTCATACAGACTCCGATTTTGATGATTCTTATTATGAACTTGGCTTTTTTTTTGTGCTCTATCCACTAGTGGAGTTATTGTTTGATTTTCATGCATGAATTCTTCAGAAATTGCAGATTCTCAGCCGTGACTATGCACAGTTCTCATTTTGGAAACTTCGGAGGATCATAACTTTCTCATACGACCTTGTATCGAGGCGATTCTTTTTTTGAAAGTGCATAATTTTTTGAGTAGATTGCAGTGGTGCTATTTGTTTCCTTGATTATTGTGCCCAAGTTTCACTTTTAGCATATGCTCTTCATGAGGGTTTGTAATGCATTGAAATCAAGACCACTAAATATCTCTTTCTAGTGGTAGTTGTAAATGCACTAAAATAAAGTGCCAAATCATATTTCTTTGGGGGGGGGAGGGGGTTCTTTGATTGAGTAAAAAGGGGGGGGCATTGTCGTGGCTGGGTTCTCTTCTTTCTAGCATTTCTTCTCTGCATTTCTTCATCATGGATCAAACAAATATGCCCATCCTAACTCCATACAATTACTTTGAGTGGAAATCACGCATGACAATTCACTTAAGGAAAGCTGGATTAAATAGGATAATTATGGGACTTGAAATTGAACCTGCTAAAGATGAAGATAAGCCGAAGTGGTTTAACAAATGTGATGAGGCATTTGGAACATTGTGTTTGTCTGTTTCTCCTGACTTGCTATTTCACATTGAGTCTTTGGATACACCAAATGAAGTATGGACAAAGCTAGAAACACTATTTGGCACACAAGATTCAATGAGGGGTCATATGTTGGAAAATGAATTAATTAGTTTGAGTCCAGGCAATTTCAACACAATCCAAGATTTCTTCACCAAATTGAAATCACTAAGGCTGCAGTTAAAACAATGTGGAATTGAAAAGAAAGATGAACAATTGATTCTCAGTATTCTCTCTAAGCTAAGTTCAGAATATTCTGTGTTTGTCTCTACCTTCTATGCTACTAAGGGTGCACTTGGTACTCAATTCACCATGCCATCTTTAGATGATTTTGCTGTCAATCTCACTCGAGAACAGGACAAGCTAATCCAGATGGGCATTCTTAAGCCCTCTAAGTCACATGCCTTGGCTGCAAACTAAGGCACAAAAGAACAACAAGGAAAAAGTAGTAACAACAATAGTAAGGACAAGAAACAAAAGAATAGCGAGGAGAAGAAGGATCAGATACTGGTTTCTTCAAAAGAAACTATTGATACACCATCTTCCAAGTGTGATAAGCCTAAGAAAGAAAAGGTCAAATGTGCCTATTGTAAAAGACCTGGTCATGATGAACATAAATTTTTGTAGAAACAACTTAATCACTTAACATACATTCTTGAGAAGAATAATATCAGTGTTCCTGAGTCTATCAAACAAATTTCTAATGAAGGGTCTAACAAGGAAAAAGAAAACAGCAATGGGAAAGGAAAGGGCAAGGCCCTTTTTGCAGTTGCTTCCTCACCATCCACTTGGGTTCTTGATTCGGGTGCTTCACACCAAATGGCTTCATCTAAGGAAGAACTTGCATCCTTGGAGCCGTGTACTATGCCTTCTATTTTGATGGGTGATAACACTCTTGTTGAGGTGTGTGGGAGAGGGTCTGTTGATGTGGGGGATGGCACATTCCATGATGTTCCTTATGTACCCTCATTATCAACTAATCTCCAATCGGTACACAAAATCACTCACACAGGTTTAGGCAAGAGGGTTGAGTTCACTCCTAGTTCAGTGGAGATAAGTGAGTTGCACAATGATTCTACAGTTGCAGTTGGGAGAGCAGATCATCAGTCACGACTCTATATGTTTTCTCACTTTGTTCCTGATCCTCCTTTTACTGTTTCACTCACTCACTCTAATGATGTGAGCAGATTATGGCATGAGAAGTTTGGCCATCTTAACTTCCACTACTTGCATCAGCTTAACCAGCAGAGCATGGTCATAGGGTTGTCTTCTACTTTGACATTGGAGTCACTTGGAATACATGATAGATCTTCTAATGGAACAGATTCACTTGAGCAATCTTCTACCTCCACTTCTGATGCAGAGAGTGATTCAGAGGACTCACCTCCTTCCTCTCTTAGTCATCATTTATAGGTTGATGATTCTCCTCTAGATTCTCCATCTTTCGGTCCACTTTGGGCTAGATAGACCTTGCAGTTTACAGGTGATTGGGTTGGGGATCCATCAGACACCAAGCAGACTCGTTCACAATTCCAGGATGCTCTACATATCTTCATTGCTACTACCTCAAATCCACATTCCTTTCATGAGGCTTTTGGTATTTCTGAGTGGGATATAGCTATGCAGGAAAAGTATAGTTCCTTGATGAGGAACCACACTTGGGATCTTGTCCCTTTTCCTAAGGGAAGAAAACTTGTTCGATGTAAGTGGATCAATCGGACAAAATTTGCAAGCTTTGCTGGAGGTGCGGGATGCTTCATCTTTTGGGGGGGCCTCTTCCTCTCACTTGGAGTCCTAATTTTCTTTGGGGAGTCTCTTTTCTCTCTCTTTTGGAGGAATTTTATGTACATGGGTACCTCATCAGGCTTGACTTGTCGGGACCCATTTCTACATCCACCTAAGCTTCGCTTATGGGAGGGTGTTAGTGTAGTTTTTTATTTTTCCTATTTTGCTAGGTTTTTCCTACACTTTTAATAATCTCACTTAGGTTAATAAAGCATGTCTTATTAGGTGAATGGTTGTGAGGTGTCACCTTCCTACATGTGAGCATCCATTAGCTATCTTGGGAAGATACTTTGCTATCTTTAGTCCAATAGATGGTTGCTCCTCATTGGTTGGTGTTGCCACCTCCTCCCTCTTCCTAGCCTATATAAGCATGCTACCTGGCTTGTATTTGCATCTCTTATTTTTGCATCCTCTTAATGCTATTTTGCTTCCAGCATTTGCATTACTCTCTTGGAGACTAACTCTATGATGCTATTTTGATTTTGTATCATTTGCATTCATAGTTTAGATATTTACTCTTTGCACTAGTTTTCTGGGTTATTAATCTTTTCAGATTCTAACAGTACAATGGTCATAAACTTCACATAAAAAAGGTGGATGAGACTTAGTTGTTAAAGGGGAATTTAGAGTGATTATAGGAGGGGGGAGAGGCCAAATTAGCTTTGACCTTTACGTGTTTGGCCTTATTAAGTAGAGAATATGAAAGGATTCTCGAAACCAAGTGAAGTTCAAACTAAACCCATTAAAAGCATTTTAGTTACAACTTATTTTTGTATCATGTCATTATTGACTCTCACATGCATTATTGCCATTATTGTAGATCACAAGGAAGCTCAAACTTTGAAGTCTCCAAAATGGTACTTACTTTTAGTGAGTGAACGTAGTAGGTTCTAGGTGAACACCTTAAAATAGCTTTAACACAAGTAATATGAATTACAACATGTTGCTTTCTCTATAAGTTGTATGCAGATTATGATTTATTGTTGATTACCAATTGCTTCTTTGGTAGAAATGGACATGTTGCTTTCTCTATAAGTTATATGTATACATGGAGCTACTCTTGCAAGAGATTATGTATCATGCTTGTCCACCAAGGAGGAGAAAGTATTTGATTGTCAATATTAAGGTATATTAATCATAAAGAAAACACTGAGAAAATAATAAAGAAAACATTGAGAAAATTAAAGTAGTCATAGAATAATAGCCACCTTAGTTTATACAACATATATTTTGGTGTTTTTCATACTTGGCATGTTCTCAAAAAAATTCTACATTTAAAATAGAGTAGTTAATGTTGGGATGTGATTTTTATGATCCTGATTGGCATTCTTTTCTTCATATATTCTATTGGAAGACTCACAATGGAATCCTCCTCTGCTTCCCAACTACCCAAAAAAATATTTTATAGATACAAGCCATGCTTAAAAAATGATGTCTAATATGTCATCTTCGATAGCAATTATTTAAATATCAATTATTTTATAGAATTTTTCTTGTTGCTTCATTATTTTGTTAAAACTCTAACTACCATCACTATTTTGATATTTACTATCATTGATAGTACAAGCAACTCATCAAAACATCTCTATAGGTTGCCAATAATTTGATGAATCCTGCCATTGAGAGTATAACAAATCTATTGAAACATATCTCCAGGTCATCAATAGTTTGTCTCCTCCTATCATCGATGATGTGGACTACCCATTGAACCATCTCTCATAGGTGTTGATAGTTTGACATTCCAAACTATTTTTTGGTGCTGCCATGGAACAATGATGACAATAATTTTTGACAATTTTTGTTGTCAATATATTGACACTTGTCTTGGCCATCAAACTTTCAACTCTAGTTTAGCAATGGTAGGTTTCGATGTTTTTGAGTCGCAATTTCAATAAAAATGAAAAGAAAACATGACATTAATCATTCCCCATTTGTTTTAATTGATTTTAGAGAGTTGCATGTGAAAGAGGGTGGAAAGCTCCAAATGAGGGTGGAGAGCTTTGAACATTGGTGGAGATTAGTGGAGATCTAGGATTTTATTGTCATTCCCTTATGATCTTTGTTCCCTTGCTCTAAAATTTCCTTCAAGGGGAGAAGAGGTACTTATGTAAATGTTCTTTTCTTTCCTTTCTAAACATGTATCTCTTGTTCATATATAACAGCTTTGGTTAGATTCAAGGATAACTAATTATGATGATTGTATGCATATGTGCATGTATGTATGTAAATTAATTCACTATGTGAACTTCTTTACATGCATACCTATAAAATTGTATAGTACTTGTGCTAAATTAAATTAATCATTCATGTCTTGGATTCACACAAGAAATTATCCTTGCATTCAATAGAATTTATTCATACCAAACTAAGTATGCATAAATATGTACTTATAGATTAGATAATCTCTTGGTGATTGAGTAAAGATTTTGTGCATAATACCATCTAGGTAATGATCGAATGGATTTACATTATGTCATAATAGGATCGAGCAGATAATCCATTTATGTTACTTCATATTTTTTTATTGAACATTTTATTTAACATAATTAGTAATACTAGAATTATATAGCTACAACTAGTAATCTTGTTTATTTTATTTAATCATATACATTTGTGACTATTATTTTTCTTAAAATTATATTATATATTTGCTATCACTAAAACACAAATATAGATCTATAATAGCTATCTTTTTTAATTTCAAAATCTTCATATTTAACGTGAAGAGTTTCCACTAATGGACAATGGAATAACCACAATGTGGAGCCACATAGCTCATGGCTTTTTCCACCAAATTATATTTTTATTATATTTTTGTCCTTCAAAAATACTATAGGTGAATGTTTTTATGATTTTTCATATGTTTAATAATTTGTCACTTGTCATTTGAGCTAATTTTCTATTATGATATAGAGACATCTATCATAATGATGGACATGCCAATTTTGATCATCTTGCTTTCAAAGTTGATTCCCTTATCTAATTAATGAAACTACTTGCAATTGACACCTTGATTTTCTACAACTTTCCCAATTAGCCATTCACACAAAAGAATCATCTCATATCCATAAACATCTAATCTTCTGTAAGTCTCTCTCCTCTAAAGACCCAATACATGGAGCCATTATCATCATGAGTAGACTTACTCTCCATAGATGAATTCAACTAAAACTATTCATACCAAACTAAGTATGCAAAAATTTGTACTTACAAATTATATTATCTCTTGATGATTGACTAAAGATCAAATATAATTTTCCAAGGTGATAAAATTGCATATGCAAATGTATGTATGCATATATGTATGTATGTATGCATGTATGTATGTATGTATGTATCTTTGCATCTCATTTCCATGCCTTTGTGATCTATGTCTATGTATGTTTGTATGTATATACATATGGATGTGTATATATACATACACACATGTGTGTGTGTATAAATGTATATATACACATACATACACATAAAGAGAACCTTCTTTAATCACTTGCTAGGGGGAATATAAAGAGATACATTTTAAGAAGGAAAAGTAAAGAACATTTACATAGGTACCTCTTTTCCCCTTGAAGAAAATTGCAAAGAAAACACTACTACATTTGAGAATGAACACCATAAATTACACCACCATCCCAAATTGCCATCGCAATTTGACCCCAAATGTTGTAGTGCTACAAAAGGCACTAAGATCACAAGGTCACAACACAACAACAAAATCATAGAGAAAGGACACAAAGATCATAAGGGCATTACAACGAAATGTAGAGATCATAAGGGAACATAAACAAAATGCAACAATCACAAGGGCATGGAAATGAAATCTCCACCAATGTTCAGAGCTCTCCACCCTCTTTCGCACGCAGCTCTCCATAATCAAAACAAATGGGGAATGATTTATGTCATGTTTTCTTTTTTTTGTTAATATCTAAAATCAACTTCACATTGTGTTATAACTCTACCATAGGTGTTTGATTCTTGATAGGTTTCATTTCATCATTTCAACATTCAAGTTTTCAAGTTTCCTCTTCATTATATAGTCCTTTCCACCCTAAAAACCACTTTGTTACTTCATTAAAACTAAGAATTAAACAAAGCCAATGATAAAACAAAGCCCATATTCTAGAATCCAAATAATAAAACAATAAATCTCACTCAGCCCATGTTAACTAACTTAGCTCAAGATCCTACACAAAAATAATGTAGACTAGGAAAAATGGGCAATAATTTTAGAAAAATATATCATAATAGATATTCTTAGAAAGAAACAAGCCATAAACTAGTTAAATTGGTCTAGTTGCTGATTAATTGGGTTGATTAAAAATTCCTATAGAACTATCATTGGATTAGGTACAATAAAATGAACAATCAACTGTTCCTAGCTAGTAGGAACAAATACAGTTTTCCAAGGTGATAAAATTGTATATGCAAATGCATGTATGTATGTATGTATGTATGTGTATAGATATGTATGTATGTATATATAGAGAGAGATTTTGTGGATTATGGAGATCAGTGAAGATCTAAGATTTCATTGTCATGCCCTTGTGATTTTTACATTTCGTTGTTGTGCCCTTGTGATCTATTCATCTCATTTTCTTGCCCTTGTGATCTCTATATATTATGTATGTGTGTGTACACACACACACACACACACACACATATGTATATATATGTGTATGTATGTATGTATATAAATAAAGAGATCTTGGAAAAATATAAAAAATAATAAAACTCACTCAATAGGTAGCATGGCCATGGGTATTGTCACATGATTTTAAACATAACTATATAAGGAGTGAGTTAGGATGTATATAGGTTAACCTTGGATTAACTATAAACTACAACACAAAGGTTGCACCAAGGTATTACAATATTTTAATTATAGAAAATCGTCTGCTTTGCCTAAGTGGGTGTATGATCGAAGAGATGTATTCGGTGAGTAAAGCTCACTAGTGGTTATAAGAATAAAAATAAATTAAAACAATTAGAAACTATAACTACATATTCTTGAGAGTAACTAGTTCAAGGGTCTTGATCCCATGGATATAATTATGTAGGCATCCTAGTAGGTGGAGTAGGCCTCCAATGTGCAGACACCTTGGACATAGTTATGTAGCACTTAATCATGTATGTAAGTAAGTAAGTATGTAACTATTCTCTACTTAATAGTGTCATCCACATGTTGGGGGGAGGGGTAGTTGTGCTTGCACCTTTGGTAATAATTCATATCCATTATTTGCGCTCATTGAATCAAAGGTATATAACTTTATCACTTGTAACTATAATTTTCAAATAGTACAAACCATAATAGTTTCTTATAATTCTATGGTTCTCTTTATAAGTTTTTAAAATTGAAGTTTAAACATTAATTGCATTTATATACATCTTTTTCAAGTTTGATATTTCTCTTTTTCCTAACTCATAGTCTAAGAATAATTTTTCAAAACTCATACTAATTAGTTGGAGATTAAGCCATGAAATTGTAAGAACAATTGTACCAAAAGAGCTAAAAAAATGATTGTGCATGATAATCATCTTTTAACATTCTTTTTGGCACAATTGTTCTTACATTTTATGATTTTTGGTGAGAACAAAATTCCAAACTAATTAGATATGTGATAAGACCTATGTCTTGTAATAAGACCCGTTTCTTTATTTAATAGAAATCCTAGAATATATCTAATTGAGTTAATTTTTACTTAGTTTTGGCTAATACAAACTTTGATTTCAAATATATTTTTTTTAAAAAAATACCATGATTTGTAAAGAGAAAATCTAGCTGAAATATCGTATATAAATCTTAGAATATATCTAATTTTGTTAAGGGCAAATTTGTTCAAATTTTAAAAAAGTATTTGTATTTAATGATTGCTTTCTTTTGCAATGGGGTTTAAAATATGTTTACTTATCTGCACCTCTTAATTATAACCATGTTTTCTATGTGCTCAAAAAATACATTTTTTTCAAATTCCAATTTGACTTCAATTAGATTAAGGAAAATTAGCTAAGACAACGTATTAACAATGTAGGGACATGTTGGGAAACTTAGTAGACTATGTTATTATTTTTTCTATGTTTTTCAATAAATCTAACTAAAATGTCTAGATCTAGCAGACTCGATATTTTATGCCTATCTTATTAAAGGTTTAAAAGAATTACAGATAAATAACTTGATTTAAATTCTATAGCTTTTGAATTGTATTGGCATACTCTCCCTATAAGGATCCCAAGTATTTGTTGAAAATAGTTTGATACAAGTATGTGAATGTATTTCAATCATTATTTTATCACTAATGTCAAACCTGCTACTTGTTGGTAAGATAATTGTTTAGATGATTTGAGTACTATCATTTGCTTGATTGATGAAGAGGATTTGATCAAATAAGGTAACAATAACACCTAAATGAAAGATTGAGTTATGATATGGAAAAGAGGTACAAAGCTCAGTTAAGATAGTGATATTATAGTGCATTAATTATCTACTTAAGGTTTCAAAGGTTAGATACACTAACAAAGTCTAGAAGAACAAGAGAGAAGAATTGAGTTTGCCAAGATTGACCGAGTGGACAGTAGGTACTGAGAAAAGATAGTACAAGCCAAGAAGAAAATCAATTGGAGCCAAGAACAGTCAAATTTCAATGTATGACGAGTGATATAGTGTTAGCTGAGTAAAGTTTAGTTGATGCCAAGCACTGGTAAACTTTAGTTCGTGCCGAGTGATTTGTCAATGGATGTCCAACAATGTAGTATGTGTTGGGCATCAGAAGCAAGTTAATGCTGAGTGTTAGCATTATGATAAAGATCATGAATTTTATGAATATGAGCTGACAAGTTTGATTTCTTAGATTGTTTGAATCGTTTGGAAGATAAGCTTGATGAGCTAGTGGTAAAAAATTCAAGATGAACCATTTTTAGGAAAATTCAAAAAAGGATTGAAGGAGAAGTTTCTAGAAGGGAATAAAATGAAAAGATGGGTAAATCCATTGAATCCTACCTAATCCTACCTAACCCTAAAATGGACAATAGAGGATGAATGAAAAAAGGTCTAATTTCTCTTTATAAGTGGATACAAAGCATGAAACAATAGTTGGCATGTGCGAGAACCCAAGAAAGACAAGGAGTCTAAGGTGTTGTTTCATATGGTGGCCAAACTATAGAGCTTGAAATTTACATGCAAAGTAAGAAGACTTAAGGGTATGGATGCTTGAAGGGTGGACAAATGATCAGATCTGAAGTGTGTGAAAGCCAAGGAGAATGGAGGACTGAAACAAAGATCTATAATCTAGAAAGTGAGTTGTAAGTTGTTATCAGATCAAGCCTTACTATTACTTTCTAATCATTTTATCAGTCTAGGGTAAATCCTTTGGATTAAGGTTGACCTAACAGTCATTTGTAAATCATTTAACTAGGTGACATTCCAAGTGAATGATTTAAAGTCCTCTAACAAGGCTTACTCCTAACATGGTTATTGAAATCCTCTAACTAGATCACATTTAATAGTGTGTATTATAACCTTTAATAGGGTTGTCCTTTCACAAGGCATCACTTTAGAAGAGTGAGAATTAGTAGATTGTTATTGGTGATTTTTTCCAAGTTTGGTTTCCATGTAAAATCATTGTGTCAAATGTATTATTGAATCTATTAAGTTTCATGCTTACATTTTTGCAAAGTTGATCTGACAATAATCTACAAGTTTAAGTGATTGCATAATCTAATGGATGCATGCATGATGTATATGTTATAGGGATATGGGTTCACTAAGCTGTGAGATTTTTTATTTGTACATCTGGACCTTGGATAACAGATTCACCCCTCTGTTAGTGTATATAATTATTATTTACACTTTACTTAAGTTTACTTAGGATAAATGCATTATTTTATTATTTATTAGATTAGAAACCTAGGAGTATGCGTACTCATATGAGTTGTCACGTTGACAACACAAGAGTTAGCAACTCTATTTTAGCACATGGTGTCTACAACTCTAGAGTTTGCATAATTAACTGAGTTGTCATGTAGACAACATAGTTGTTCACACTCTAATTAAGCACATGGTGTCTACAACATAATTTTATGTGACACACGTATGTAGGCTTATCTTCTCATCATTGCACTAATTCATGTGCTTAATGGAGGATAATTCACTCTTGGTCAAAAAATAATAGCACCACTAAAAAAATTAAGAAATTTAAGCCAAAATAAAAAAAATTGCATGTGATTTTGAGTTTGGATGACTGAGATATGGCATCCTAAAGTCAGACTGTCAAATAAAAACTAAATATGGTGAGGGGTCTGATCAACAAAATTCTATGTTAAATTTGACATCTAAATGACCATCATAGTAGTGCAATCTGGCTTATTGGTGATGATCAGATGACTATCAAATTTAATCCCATGATCTGATGATGTTAGCAAAAAAAGTCCTCCCTAGATGATGTGGTAGTATGGATAGGTATGGATGATACATGAATTGTACGAATGTTGATGTCAGCAAGTGACTAGGCTAAGATATGGTGTCTACGTAGGCATACAAAGCTGGCGTGTTAGTGCACATAGATGCTGACTAGGGTGGATGATTGAACTTCAAACTACATATGTGGTAGTGTATTGCTAGAGTGATTGAGCACCATGTGGTACTGTTGACATGCCTTGGTGTAGTTGATGTGGCACTGTGGGCAGACATGGTTGATTTAGAGGATACCATGTGGAGGGGTCTTAGTTTGTTGGTGGACAAGGTTCTACATTCATTGGTGCCAAAAATGTATGGATCGATCGACAGTTGGAGGCATCGCCAACAAGAGGTTGTTGATGCCACTGGTAGAGGAATTTGGCACTAGTACCAATGGGTGGGTGTGGGTTTAATCCCACATGCACCCCATTGTGGGTTCTTTTGTGTTTAAAAACAAATGCCACGGGAGGTATAAGTGGCTTGAGAGGCTGCTATGAATCTAACCATCAGGTTATTGTGTGTCCACCATGTGATATGACCATAATTTGAGGATTAAACTACTAGTATGAAGTGGGCAGTGGAATATGCCACCAAATATGTTGTGATGGAATATTTCATGTGGGGGTTGGGATTTGACCACCCAGTTCCTATAAAACAAATTTCTCTATAGGCCTGATAGGCCAATATTTTTGTAAAAATATAATCCAAAAAATACGATAGATGTAGAGAAAATAAAATGATAGATCTGAAACAATAAGTTCGCAGATCTAATAGATCATAACAAATTCTGCAAATCAGGCCTTTGGGTGCCGATTTGCAAAAGAAATTTGCCTCAATTTTGACTATGACCTTAGGTAGGCATATTTATAGTCAAAATTTACAGAATTAAAGCTCCAGATGCAATGGTGAGGTTCGCTTTGGTTCTAGATGCTCCCAATAGCTACAAAATGTCATATCTAAATTGGTGGCCCTTTGAGAGGTGAAGTAAGAATGGTCTCCAATGGCTATGAAATGATGCTCCTATGGCTCTGATACCATGTAAGAATTTTTCTTAGGGAAAAATCACCCAAGATCAAAAAGCTCAAGTTATACTAGCACAAAATAGACCAATAAAATATGATTAAAATAACAATATGAAATTTAATTGATGCACAAGTCCACTAGAAGTGCCTATATATAGATGCCTCTAAAATGACTAGGAGTTAGCAAAATGATAAGCCTCACAACTAAGCACATGTCCACCAAGAGTGGATTATCCTCCATTAAACACGGGAGTTAGTGTGATGATGAGATGATAAGCCTACATAGGTGTGTCACATAAAATTATGTTGTAGACACCATGTGCTTGATTAGAGTATGAAAAACTATGTTGTCTATATGACAACTCAGTTAATTATGCAAACTTCAGTGTTGTAGACACCATGTGCTAAAATAGAATTGCTAACTCTTGTGTTTTCAACATGAAAACTCATATGAGTATGCATACTCCTAGGTGCCTAACCTAATAAATAATAAAATAATGCATTTATTCTAAGTAAATTTAAGTAAAGCATAAATAATAATTATTTACACTAACACCCTCCCCTCTCAATTTTTCTAAAGAATTCTAACAAATGGTATCAGAGTCATCTGCTTAAGAGGACTAGTTTGGAGGTACTAGAAACAAAAGATCAAGATGTCAAAAAGAGAGTTACCTAAGCTTAATAGAGATAACTTCCCCATCATGGAAAAGTTTGATGAAGCTACACCTTGGAGGTTTTGGAGATCATGCACAATTTACCATCACCACAAAGCATGTTGATCCTGCTGGAGTACTAACTACTGAAGATCTAGAAAAAGAAGAAAGAACATAACCAGGAAATGTTAGAGATTGCCTTTGCCTTAATTTATGTCGATTTCAATGATATCAAGCATTGTGACAGTGCAAAAAAAATGTGGGACACTCTTCATACCATTATGGAGGAGACACAAATGTTTTAAGAGCCAAATTTGAAAGTCTTAGAGGTAAGTTTGATGATATGAGAATGCAAGAAAGTGAGAATATTGCTCAATATTGCTCTAGGATAAAAGATGTTGTTAATGCCATAAGAGGAGCTAATGGCAAGATAGATGATGATACTATGTTGAGTAAAGTTTTGAGAACATTGCAACTAATATATGCTATTAGAGTTTCTACAACACAAGAACTGGGATGTATACCAGGTTCTAATCTGACTCTTGAAGGTCTAGTAGGTAGGCTCACCAGTTTTGAGTTATCTAATTTTGATAACTTCAAATCTAACAATGTTGAATCTACTTTCAAAGCTAAGATGTCATTGAAGGAACCTAACAAGAAGAAGAAGAAGAAGGTAAAATATTTTTCTAGTGATAGTGATACGAACGAGGAAGATGTAGAACAACTTGAAGCTCTACTAGCAAGAAGATTTCATAGGGGTAACCAAAAATTCAAGGGTAAGTTACCTATCATGTGTTTCAATTGTAATAAGGTTGGTCATGTTGCTGCTAGATGTCCAAAGAAGAAAAATTACAGAGGTGAAGACAAGTAAAAATGTAGAAGAGATGAAAAAAATAATGATTACAAAGACAAAGACAAGAAGTCTTGCTACATTGCTAAAGAAGAAACCAAAGATAGATCTGATGATCATGATGATGAAGTGGTGTATGTTTCAATGAATGATGATTCTGATGAGGATGAGGAAATTGTACTAATGTCTTATATGAACAAGAATGATAGATGGATCATTGATAGTGGTTTTTCACATCACATGATTGGAGATAAAAGTAGGTTCATTACCTTGAACTATTATGATGGAAATAGTGTAAGGTTTGGTAATGATGCACCCTGTCTAATAAAAGGAAAAGGTTCTATCAAATTCAAAGAAAATATTTTATGTGACAATGCTTACTATGGTGAAGGACTTATCTATAATTTTTTGAGTGTGTTATAATTGAATAGTTCAAGTTGTAAGGTTGAGTTTGAGAACAAAATTGCTAAGATAAATGATACTAATGGAAAACTAATTGGAAAAGGTGATCAAACTAGAGGTAATCTATTCTACCTTGATATGGATAATGCTACTTTTTTAGTTGTATAATTTTACAATGTGTGGCTATGGCACAAGAGGTTATGTCATGTTAATTTTGATAACTTGGTTAGTATCAGTAACAGGAGAAGAGTCAGAGGTTTGCCAAAGTTGAAGAAACTCAACAATATAATTTGCAAGCAATGTTAGTTAGGAAAAATGACAAAGTCAAGGTTTAAGAGTAAGGTTCATAGCTCTAAAGGAATATTAGAGATTTTTCATACTGACTTATGTGGACTAATTGATGTGCAAAGCTATAAAAGAGATGAGTACATTATGCTATTTGTTGATGATTATTCTAGAATGATGACAGTTATGTTTTTGAAACAAAAATATGGCGCTTTCCAAATGTTTAAGTAGTACTTAGCAAGAGTTGAGAAGGAAGTAGGTAAAATTTTGAAATGTTTGAGATCTAACAAAGGAGGAGAATTTACATTAAATGAGTTTGAGATATTTTGTAATGACAGAGGAATCAAAAGATAGACATATTCCTCTAGGACTAGTCTACCAAATAGAATTTCTGAAAGGAGGAATAGCTTTGTAATGGACTATGCTAGGATACTCATGATGGAGAAGAATGTTGCTTTGAAATACTGGAGAGAAGTTGTAAGTATAACTATCTATACTTTGAATCATGTGCAAGTTAAGAAAGGTACTCATTCAACACTTTTTGAACTATGGTATGGATACCCAATGTAAAATATTTTAAGTTATTTGGAAGCAAGTGTTATATTCTCAAGGAATTTAGGAACGGTAAATTTGATGCAAAAGTGAAGAAGGTATATTCCTTGGATATTCTACAAGAAGTAAAACTTATAAGTGTTTAAATACTAACACTAACAAAGTTGTGGAAAGTGCAAATGTGTAATTTGATGAATATATAGAAGTACATGAAGTTTAACCTATGAAGGAACTAGAAGAATAGAAATCATTTGTATATTTTTATGAAGGTATGCCTACTAATGAAAATGTTGTAAATCAGGTTGCAAATTAACATCAAGTTTCAGTGACTGCCAAGTCACATACTATGAATGTCAAGTTGCATTCAAGAACCAAGCTATAATTAGCTGCCAAGTTATAGAATGAAGTTGAGGCACATTCTAATTTTGAGATTAGTATACGTGAAAGAGATGAGCTACTTAATAGATATGTACATAGTGATTCAAAAATTGAGAGATCAAATGAAGAAAACATGGTAGAACCAAGATTGTCAAAGTATGTCAAGAGACATCACCCTGCAACACAAATCATTGGAGATAAAGATGCTAGACTAATGACAAGGAACAAGTTAATAAATAATACATTTTTTCTTAGCATGCATGAACCTAAAATTGTGAAGGATGCCTTAGAAGATGTGGACTAGAGTAAAGCCATGAAAGAAGAGATTGAACAAATTGAGAAAAATAAGAGATGGACTCTAGTTCCTAGACTAGAAGATAAAAATGTGATTAGCACCAAGTGGGTGTATAAAAAAAAGTTAGATGAAAATGGTGAAGTCACAAGAAACAAGGAAAGATTATTTTGTAAAGGATATGCACAATTAGAAGGAATAGACTATGGATAAACATTCACTTCTGTTGCAAGATTGGAAAGAGTAAAAACTCTGCTTGCTTACTATGCATACAAAGGTTTAAAAGTTTATCAAATGGATGTTAAGTCTACATTTCTGAATGATATATTGGAAGAAGAAGTTTATATAGAATAGCTAGAAGGATTTGTTGATAATAACAATAAGATTATGGTATATAGACTACACAAAGTTTTATATGGTTTGAGGCAAGCACCGAGAGCATGGTATGAAAGACTTCATAATTATCTTGTGAAGATTAGATTTGAAAGGACTGATGATAACAACAATTTGTACTTTAAGATAGAAAAAGGTAAAGGTATTTTAATATCTAAAATTTTTGTTGATGATATCATATTTGGAGGTCAGGATACCTTATGCAAGGGTTTTGCAAATGAAATGAAGGAAGAATTTGAAATGTCTATGTTTGGAGAGATCAAGTTCTTTGTGGGTTTGCAAGTACATCAGATGAAATATGATGTATACATCACTCAGTCAAAATATGTAAAGGAGATACTGCAAACTTTTAGATTGGAGGATTTCAAGCCAGTAAGCACACCTATGGTGACATGACCCAAATTGTCTAAAAATGATGATTCAATTGAGGTGAATCCAACATTGTATAGGTCTATGATTAGAAAATTACAATATGTAGTAAAATTGTAGTATCTATTGGTATAGTTACAAGATTCTCTACTAATCCCCGAGAGAATCATTTGATGGTCATTACAAGAATAATGAGATATCTGAAAGGAATAGAAGACTATGCTCTATACTATAGTAAAAATGAGAAATTTGAATTGAGAGCCTACACTGATGTTGATTGGGCTAGAAATATTGATGACAAGAAGAGCATGAGTGGAGAAGCATTTTTCCTAGGAAAAAGCCTAGTTACATGGACTAGCAAGAAACAAAATTTCATATCTCAATCTATTGCTAGAGTTGGATATGTTGCTGCTGCAGTAAATTGTACAAACATTGTATGGATCAAATAGCTACTCAAAGGGATGAAAGAGGAAATCACTATACTTGTGATAGTTTATTGTGATAATACAATGCTATAAATATATCAAAGAATCATGTGATGCATACAAGGACTAAGCACATTGCAATCAAGTATCATTACTTGAGAGAGTTAGTTCAAGATAAAGAGGTGAAGATGAAATATGTTAACACAAAAGAGAAAATAACTGATATCTTCACAAAAGAATTACCTAAAGATGCTCATGAGTATCTAAGAGGTAAACTAGGGGTGATATCTCTATCAAAGGCTATTTAAGAAGCATTAGAAGTGCCCTGCACCAAACAAGATGATTGACATATGTTACACATTGATGCAATGGATCTTAATTTAGGAGCTACCTAAAGTAATCAAAGAGATGGAGCTACAAATCAGTCACAAACTAGGTGATTGAGGGAGAAAATGCAAATGTTCATATCTACATATTAAGATGACAAGTCTTTAGTATCGTTGTCAAAGAGGGAGAAATCCTAAAGGGAGAGAAAAAATAGAAATGAAGGGAGAAATCTAGCAATGTAGAAAGGGAGCAAGAAGATACAAAAGAAACATGGAATACCTTGTCAAAGGAAGATAATTTCAAGGGAGATATAATAAGTGATCTAGAGGGAGTCATAAGGATGAATTAATTTATTGTCTATTGATCAGAACAGAATTTTGTAACCTATTCAGAAGATGAAAGTTTCTGATAGAGGGAGCAATCTCAATATAAGGAATTATTTTCTTTTTGGAATTATTTTTGGTTGCACTAATTAAGTTTGGTTTGCCATCAATGCCAAAAAGGGAGATTGTTGAAAACAACTAGATACAAGTATGAGAATGTGTTTCAATTATTGTTTTGTCACTGATCTCAAACCTGCTACTTTCTGGTAAGATAATTTTGCTTAGATGATTTGAGCACTATCATTTGTTTGATTGATGAAGAGGATTTGATCAAATGAGATAACAATATCACCTAGAGGAAAGGTTGAGTTATGATATGGAAATGAGGTATAAAGATTAGTTAAGACAATGATATTATAGTGCATTGATTATCTACTTCACGTTATAAAGATTGGATACACTGACAAAGTCTACAAGAATAAGAGAGAAGAATTAAGTCTACCAAGCTTGACCGAGTGGATAGTAGGTGCCAAGAAAAGATAGTGCAAGCTGAGTAGAAAATTAGTTGGAGCCAAAAAAATCAAATTTTAGTGTATGTTGAGTGATACAGTGTTAGCAAAGTAAAGTTTAGTTGTTGTCAAGCACCAATAAACTTTAGTTCATGCCAAGTTATTTGTCAATAGATGCTGAGCAATGCAACATGTATTGGGAATTAGAAGCAAGTTAATGCCAAGTATCAACATTATGAGAAAGATCGTGAATTTAATGAATCTGAGCCAACAAGTTTGATTTTTTGGATTGTGTGAACCATGTGGAAGATAATCTTGATGATCTGGTGGCACAAAATTCAAGATGAACCATTTTTAAAGTGAATTCAAAAAAGATTAAAGGAGAAGTTTCTAGAAGGGAATAAAATGAAAAGATGGGTAGATTCATTGAATCCCACCTAATCCTACCTAACCCTAAAATGGACGATAGAGGATGAATGAAAAAAGATCTAACTTTTCTTTATAAGGAGATACAAGGCATGAAACAATAGTTGGTGTGTGTGTGAGAACCTAAGAAAGACAAGGAGTCTAGGGTGTTGTTTCATATGCTGGCCAAACTATAGAGTCTACAATTGGCATGCAAAGTAAGAAGACTTAAGGGTATGGATGGTTGAAGTGTGTACAAGCTATTAGAGTTGAAGTGTGTGAAAGCTAAGAAAAATGGAGGACTAAAACAAAGATCTGTAATTTGCAAAGTGAGTTGTAAGTTGTTATCAGATCAAGCCTTATAATTACTTTCTAATCATTGTATCAGTCTAGGGTAAATCCTTTGGGTTAAGGTTGACCTAACAGTCATTTATAAATCCTTTAACTAGGTGACATTCCAAGTGAATGATCTAAAGTCCTCTAACAAGGCTCGCTCCTAACAAGGTGATTGAAATCCTCTAACCAGGTCACATTTAATAGTGTGCATTGTAACCTTTAACATGGTTAGCCCTTCATAGGGCATCACTTCAAAAGAGTGAGAATTAGTAGCATGTTACTAGTGGTTTTTCTCAGATTGGGTTTCCATGTAAAATCATTGTGTCAAATGAGTTATTGAATTTGTTATGTTTCATTCTTACATTTCTACAAAGTTGATTTGACAGAAATCTTCAAGCTTAAGTGATTGCATAATCTAATAGATGCATGCATTATGTATATGTTGTATGGATATGGGTTCACTAAGCTATGAAAAGTTTTATTTGTAAATATGGACCTTGGATAACTGATTCACCCCTCCCCTCTTAGTTATTCTAAAAAATTCCAATTGTATATACTAATGCTATTAATTTTGTCTAGTTTTTGATTAGCTGGGTTGATTAGAAATTCCTATAGAATTATCATAAGATTAGGTACAATAAAATGAACAATCATTTATTCGACTCTAGTAGGATCAGATTCAATTTTCCAAGGTGATAAAATTGGATGTGCAGATGCATCACTTGAATGCCAGGCATGAAATGTATTCCCCAATTTATAACGAGTGGTTGGATGTAAAGGCTCCATATGTTGGCCCAACAATGGTAGTTGAGGATGTAACCATGCATGTATTGGCACACTCTCCCTGAGAGGATCCCAACTATCTAATGTCATTGTTAATTTGGGCATCACTATATGATCTAAAATGTAATGAAGTACTAAAGCTAGTAGTAACTTCTCCCATGTCTCCATAAAATGTAGCTTAGGTTCAAGATCCCTTAGCTCCTAGGAATTTGTAGTATCTATTCTCACTGCTAGAAGAATAACTTTAGTTAAGAGTTGAGTGTAAGGAGTTGAAGAATCAAGTTCTGCTTCTATGTAAATAACATAATCACGAGACTCATTCCCTTGTAGAAGGCATAACCCAGTTAAATATATGTATATATACAACCCATAACCTAGTTAAATGGGTCTAGTTGCTGATTACCTAGGTTTTTTACAAATTCCTATAGAATTTTCATAAGATTAGGTATAATAAAAGAAACAATCAATTTTTTTTTTGTAGGATCTCAAGCTAATTCACTTAGCATGGGTTGATTGAGTTTTATTGTTTAATTATTTGGATTTTGGAATATGTATGCAGCTAGAATAATTTTTTTGTTATGTAGCTAATATGTAATAAGCACCTTAAAAGAGATCTCTATTAACAATGGGCTAATGAGGATATGTAATTATTGTCATTTATGGAAACACATAATGTACATGTTGACATGAAACCTCAAAAATAAAGATAATTAGCTTTTGGTAATCAGAAAATTGTCTAAGGAATTTGGTATACAACAGTGTATTGTTTTGTTTGTAACTTGTTGCTGACATCATATTATGACTAGTATGATGATGTGTATAACCTTAGAAGTCAGTACAGACTGTACGAAAAAGAGATATTCATGTTTTAAGTGAAATAGGATAGCATAATTGAAGGAAAGAGATTATTTTGTTTACAAAATAATTACTTGTCCAATTAGGGCTAACATCCTAGATGTTTACTCTAAGTTGAAAAAGTGTATTAAGGTCTTAGTTGACCTAGTTGCAATTTTTGTAAAGACATGGTATTTATGCAAAGGATATCTTGTGATGAAAAATGTAGTTGTTATGTGGAGCAATTGTATGTAAACTTTTGTAAAAGTGATATATGCGAAGTTTGTGTAGCTATTTTATGATCTGAGATCAAACTGAGAAAAAAACTATATTCTAGAAGTCTGATTGCTTGTTTAGGTAGTGAGCTCTTCTTGTAATTGGAAGTGCATGTTTTGGCAGTGGGCTCATCTTGCATCTACTATACTACAACTTCTAACAGGGACTCTCTATACTGAATTTTCTCATTGACTCCTAACAAGGTCCATCCTCTAACAAGGAACTTATATATCTTAGAATACTTTTAGAATAACTAAGAGGGGGCAGGGGGGGGGGGGGGGGGGGGGGGTGAACCATTTATTCAAAGTCCAGATGTATAATAGAACTTTTCATAGTTTAGTGAACCCTTAAAACATTTATAATCATGTGTGCATCCATAAGACTATGCAATCACTAAAAACTTGTAGGTTACTGTCAAATCAACTTGCAGAAATGTAAAGCATGAAACATAATAGATTCATCAACACACTTGACACAATGATTTATGTGGAAACCTAATTTGGAAAAACCCACCAGTAACATGTTACTCTTTTCACTCTTCTAAAGTGTTGCCTTGTGAAAGGCCAACCCTGTTAAAGTGACAATGCACACTGTTAAATGTGATCCAGTTAAAAGATTTCAATCACCCTATTAGGAGTGAGCCTTGTTGGAGGACTTTAGGCTATTCACTTGGAATGCCACCCTATTAAAGGATTTACAAATGACTATTAGGTCAACCTTAATCCAAAGGATATACCCTAGACTGATACAATTGTTAGAGAGTAACGGTAAGGCTTTGATATGATACAACTTACCATTTCACTTGTAGATTATAGATCTCTATTCAGTCCTCAATTTTCTTAGCCTTTATACTTTGTAGCTCTAATAGCTTGTTCACCCTTTAAGCATTTATCTCCTTAATTCTTCTTGCTTAACATGCTATTGCAAACTCTTCTCTTAGGTCACTAGATGAAGCAAAACCCTTGACTCCTTGTCTCCCTTAGGTTCTCGCACATGAGAACTTTGCTTCATGACCAACCATCCCTATAAATAGGAAATTAAGATATTTTGTTGCTCATTTTCCACCATCCAATTTAGTGTTTAGATGGATTAGGTAGGATACAATGTATCTATCCGATATCGCATATCTCTTCTAGAAACTTCTCCTAGAATCCACTTTGAATTCACCTAAAAATAGTTTACCTTAAATTCTGTGTCACTAGCTCATCAACATTATCTTCCACCTGGTTCAAAAAATCCAAGAAAACAAACTTGTCAGCTCAGATTCATTTAATTCAAGATCTTTTAAATATGCAACAGCTCAATATTATCAACCTTTTGATGCTCAACACATAGTTCATTTCTTGACATCCTCTGTGAAATTACTCGACACAAACTAAAGTTTACTAGTGCTCGACATCAATTGTTTTGTTCAGCATATACTAGAATGAACTTTTACTCTGCTCCAACTAATTTTCTGCTTAGCTTGCACTAACTTTTCTCAATACCTACTGTCCACTTGGTCAAGCTTGGTAGACAAACTTTGTGTAACTTGTTTTTCTAATTGTTCTTAGTGTAACCAACCTTTGTAACCTTAAGTAGATTATCAATACATTATGCCATCACTATCTTAACTGATTCTTGTAATTCATTACATAATCATAACTCAATGAAATGTCCATTTTCTGATTTTGTATGATATTTCCAACCTTTAATCAGATCTTTAAGATCAAACAACTAATATCACAAAGATCCTCCAAATTTCTCAAGAAACCCCAAATTGGGTATGCCAGAAACGGTGCCAAAAACTTTAGAACTTCACAAATTATTAATAAATCTGAAAATGGACATGCTTTACAAAAATTTCAGCAGCATAACAGCCTACAAAATGACATTTCCAGATCTGTATAGCCTTTACACAAAAGCTCACAAATGTAGGACAAAAACTATGCTCATCAGGCTCTCGAAATTAACACAAAAATGCTCGGAAATACTACAAAACACTAATAAACTATCTCAGAAGTTTAAGCACGTCCCAATACATATATTCAGCTCTATTTTAACATCTTAAATTCTGAAATACAGAAGAAACCCAAACTGATATGAAATACTCTACTGAAAACACCAAACTCATACCAAAAAACAACCCCGAAAACTCACAAATCTGCACTATTCAGCACAAAGGCAAACTCTGTATGAGCATGCACATAGAATGGCTTCAAACTCCCACCCTTAGCCTTCCTAGAAACCTAAAAACTCCCATTCTTGGGTCTCCCTGGAAACTTGCAAACTCCCATTCTTAGGTCTCCTTCTCCACAGGTTTGGCAGCCTCTGAAGAATAACAAAGAAATGAGCAAAATCAAGTTCTAGAATGAGCCCAAAATGCCTCCAAAACCCCTTAAAAGAGGGCATAACTGTAACTCACGTCCAAGAGAGGTTAATGAGACATATTTTAATAATAATTTTCATTTATTAGTCCAACGATTTTCAAAGATTAACCTCCTTTTTCCGAAACTTCACTTTCTTGGGCCTGCCTGCCTTAGCAAAGATTATTATTTTTTAATTATTTGAAAAGGGGACATGACAAGTCCTCCCCTCCCAAACATTTCTTGTCCTCAAGAAATGGTTGAACAATAAACCAATCAATCCACCTGGATCCCAAATGTAGTCATGAACTATACTACAACCAATTAACACAGGCTCCTACAATATCCTCTGCAATATGACCAAGAGGAATCCATAATCAAACTGATAATTATAGCTCAACCAAACTCCAAAATCACCACTACCACAGTCAAAAACTCATGAGACACAAACTCTTAGAACATCAAAACCCAAGTAAAGTGGACAAATCAAACTACCAACACAGTAAATACCATCAACGCATCCCACTGGCCTATACAGAATGTACAATCCAAATCTGCAACAATGGTGAACGCTCTCGAATGAGACTGTACCAAGTATGGAGAATCCACACACTATACAACTCCTACAGTCAACACAACTCTGCAAATCACCGGCCACTATCTCATAACCATAACTCCCATGCACTGCTAATGGTGAAAAGACATTACAAGATAAAGAGTAAGAAATGGAATCCAAACCAAATTTGCCTGCCATCAACTCCTCAAAACAAGGATCAAATGCTAACTGATGTACATACCCTGCAATATAATGTTGATTAAAAAAACCAATCTCAGTCAACAGCTCACCATGAACAAGTGATACAACCCACTGTGACGAATCACTAGCTAAGTTAGGAGATGTCATAGCCAAAGGAGTAGAATCAATAACAACACCCACTAAAGCATCACTCCCAAACTCCTGCTCTAAGTCACACATTATCAAGCTGTCAACTGTAGAACCTATCACTATGTCATGCCCATCACAACTCTCATCTTGAGGCATCAAACTGTCCCATAACTGATGATAATCACTAGGAACCAAAGTACATCTCTGTATCATCATCTCATCAACATGGTCATCAAAGGTAAATTGATGAGTGTACCTCACAGTGTAATGTTGATAGAATTTTCCAATCTCAGTCAGTGGCTCAGACTGTAATCTAGATGAAACTAACTGCAATTGATCATTAACCATGTTGGAACTGACTACTACCTCTGAAGATATCACCAAGGGAGTAGTATTACTAGCAGGAACCATGCCAACTGTCAACTCACCAACATCACACATGATCTTTGATACATCTATAGTCTTCGTACCATCAGTACTAGAGGCCACCACCATGTCAAACATACAACAATTTGCTACAATACCCAACTCAACTAAACCTGACTCTAGTGGGAATGAACCTGATATGCCAATGTTAGTATCAAGGATGGATGGATGCATCCCCATCTCCACTATCTCTGAAAATCTCGGCCATGGACATCCTCGGATCACCAAACACCGCAGCTTGTGACTGTATAGAATTAGGTAAAGATTGTAGTCGCTCTAACTCCATGGTCACCTTAGCCAAATGAAACTGTGACTCCTTGAAAGCCAACTGTGTACTCTCAAGAATCTCAGTAGTCACCTCAAGCTGCTCAGTAAGCTCACTCACCTCATCTTCCTTAGCCAACAATGCATCATATGCTATACTGCCCCACTCCATAAGATAATCTCTGTCGGCTACCAACTGCATATAATTCTGTCTCAAAATCTGAATAGCCTCTAATAAAGAGTGGAACTCTGTCAAGGAAAGATAACTACCTCCCTGCTCATCACTAGTAGAAGAACCCCATCCATAAACTGCTAACAACTGATGAGCAGCATCAAAATGTTGGCAAGTGATAGCAATGTCTCGGTCACTAACTCTCAACTGATTAGACACATGATGGCACTGGCTTGACTGTCTCCTACAAACCTCCTCTGATGCACTGTCTGAAGGAGTATCCTCAAAGTTACTAGTCTCTAGAGTATTACCATCCATATCCTGTGAATCAAATCTAAAGCTCATATCAACATACGAAGTATCAAAAACATTAGCATTGCTGTCCAACTCCTCTATACCCAAGGAAACCAAGTCTTCAAAACTGCCCACTGCATCCTTCTAGATGTCATCAATGCCAATATGATCCTGGGACACATCTATACACACTGCCAAATATGAAATATCATCAACACATTCTAGCAAGTATGGCCGACTAGATATATGAACAAAGCCCAACATTGGTGTATAAAAACTAATACCAACATCAGACAAGATACTGGCACAAGAAAAGACAACACCGTGTAATCTACTAATCAAATCCACGATAGCACCCAAACAAACACTGCTACCAAAAAGTGTTAAAGATCTCTAGTCAACTGAATCCCAAACACCAATATAACAATCTCGAGTCCATATCCGTAAACTAGAATCAACTAGTAACTCAAGAAAACTCCTCACCTGAGTAATATGACCAATACCAACTAACTCCACATACCTGTCATGATGAGATAATGAAGTCACAATACTATCTTTGTTCACCTTCAGCTGGCTGGACAAATTATGTGAAGTACTACCAGCCTCAACCTCATGTGATGAAGCATCTAACTGTTCCTGGTACTCTTTCTTAGCAAAGTCATGAATGCTCAATGTCTGCTCATCTCTACCAGGTATCTCACCATCCTGCACAACAACATCCTCATAATCATCATCTGAACCCACTACACTGTAGTCACTGCCTATTGTAACTATACCATCCTGAATACCTGTGGCATCACCCTTTGATGACTTGTAAAAAATTGTCTCAATTTGAGTATCAAGTTGACCATTACTATCAATCTGTGTAATATCCTTTCCCACCACCTCCTGTGCTAGAGTAGAATTTGAGACCTCTACCTGGCTATCAGCAAGTTTCTCAAACTCCTCATGCAAGTTCTTGGTAATTGTGTCATCTACCTTGTGAGAAAATTTTCCAAATAGAAATCCAATCAAATTATCCAACTTAGCTGGGTCGGACAACATGTCATGCATTATACGATGGTGCTCAACCAACTGTTCAGACATGTCATGGATTATTTTTATAAGTGTATCTCGAATGTCTAAATAACCATCCTTTCTACTATTTTGACTCTGGATATCAATTGTCCAAGATCGTGTTTTCTGAGACTCTGTACTATACCTGTCCATTCTGGATAAAGTAGAGTGTAAGCCCAATAGGATATAACTTCTTCAAACACCAAGAACTAACATGCAAATGATTAGAAGTAGCATGCAACCATAGATTTTGACATGCAACTGATTAGAAGCAACATGCAACCACCAAATTCACCAAGAACTAATATGCAAATGATTAGAAGTAGCATGCAACCATAAATTTTGACATGCAGCAACATGCAATCATAAATTATGACATGCAAGATCTGGATAGTTGTCAAAACTGACATGCAAGATCTGGGTAGTTGTCAAAACTGACATGCAAGATATGGGTAGTTGTCAAAACTGACATGCAAACTTCTACAACCACCAAATTCACCAAGAATTAACATAAAAATGATTAGAAATAGCATGCAACCATAAATTTTGACATGTAGCTGATTAAAAGCAACATGCAACCATAAATTATGACATGCAAGATTTGGGTAGTTCTCAAAACTGAAATGCAAGATCTGGGTAGTTGTCAAAACTGACATGCAAACATCTACAAAACCTCAGGCTGGCAAGATCATGGCTCTGATACCACTGAAATGTCCCTTTCTCTAATTTTATATGATATTTCCAACTTCTAATCAGATCTTTAAGATCAAACAACTAATATCACAAAGATCCTCCAAATTTCTCAAGAAACCCCAAATCGGGTATGCCAGAAATGGTGCCAAAAGCTTCACAGCTTCACCTATTATTAATAAATCTGAAAATAAAAATTTTTACAAAAATTTCAGCAGCATAACAGCCTACAAAATGACATTTCCAAATCTGTATAGCCTTTACACAACAGCTCACAAATGTAGGACAAAAACTATGCTCATCGGGCTCCCGAAATTAACACAAAAATGCCCGAAAACACCACAAAACACTAATAAACTATCTCAGAAGTTTAATCACGTCTCAATACATATATTCAGCTTTATTTTAACATCTTAAAGTCTGAAATACAGTAGCAACCCAAACTGATATGAAATACTCTATTGAAAACACCGAACTCATACCAAAAAACAACCCCAAAAACTCACAAATCTGCACTATTTAGCACAAAGGCAAACTCTGTATGAGCATGCACATGGAATGGCTTCAAACTCCCATCCTTAGCCTTCCTAGAAACCTGAAAACTCCCATTCTTGGGTCTCCCTGAAAACCTGCAAACTCCTGTTCTTGGGTCTCCTTCTCCACAGGTTTGGCAGCCTCTAAAGAATAACAAAGAAATGAGCAAAATCAAGTTCTGGAATGAGCCCAAAATGCCTCCAAAACCCCTTAAAAGAGGGCATAACTATAACTCACATCCAAGAGAGGTTAATGAAACATATTTTAATAATAATTTTTGTTTATTAGTCCAACAGTTTCCAAAGATTAACCCCCTTTTTCTGAAACTTCACTTTCTTGGGCCTGCCTGCCTTAGCAAAGATTATTATTTTTTAATTATTTGAAAAGGGGACATGACACTCAACCTTTCCTCTAGGTTCTATTGTTACATCTTTTGATCAAATCCTCTTCATCAATCAAATAAGTGATAGTACTTGAATCTTATAAGCAGTTGTCTTACCTGAAAATAACAGGTTTGACATTAGTGACAAAATAATTATTGAAACACATAGTCTTCTTCAATGATCTCCATTTTTTAATAATATCTCAACAACAATGATCTTTTCAATTAGATCTCAATAATATATTAGCATATTATCTAGTGGCTATCATTCCCACCGGGGTTTTCCCTTGGCTAGGGTTTCCCTAGTTAACAAAATATGGTGTTATGAATTATCTTTGTGCATGGTTACTATTGCTATTCAACATTATTTTACTACTTTGTTATGTATGGTTTAAAGTAAGAAATAATATCCAATTGGTGACTAAAGTTTGTAGATTATTGATTCAACCCCCCCCTAGTAATCCTTATTTCTAACAATTGGTATCAAAGCACAATTACTCTGAAGAGGCTTAACAAATTGAATAAGATCCCCATAGATATAGAATAGTTAATGAAGAACCTTGAAGAGGCACTTGAACAAATTGATCTCCTTACTAAAGAAAGAGATAAACTAAAGGACATATATGAAGACTCCAAAGTATACATTGGACAGTTGAAAGAAAAGATTAAACATTTCAAATCCTAGCCTAAATCTACTAAATCTGAAAGTAGTGTGATGATTATTCAAAGCTAAAAATAGAGTATAAGATATTGAAGCATGAATTGAAGATTACCAATTTGAAGTTGACTTTGATGAGTGATCCTAACAAAGTTGAATCTTATTTGAAGACTAAGAATGCAGATCTAAGAGCAAGTCTGGCAAAGAAGACATCTGAATTTGAAACATTGAAAGAAGATCATGAAGAATTTCATAAATATAATACTATTGTGAAAGGTGAATTGACTCAGTGCAAGCAACAATTTGAGAAGCTTTACTCTAGCAGAGAAAAGCTTGATGATTCAATGTCAATACAAAGACCTATTTATGATAAGATTGGTCTTGGTTATCTATTTAACATGTTTGAAAAGAAACATGAGATTAGATTAGATCCAAAAGAAAATGGTAAAACTGATGATAAGATTGAATCTAGTCAATCTTTTGATAAACCTAAAGAAGTTGGTCAAGACAAAGAAGTTAAAATCTTGGATGAACCAAAGCAAGTGGAATCTCTTAAGGAAACCAGGTATGAATTTAGAGGCAAGTGTTTTTCATGTAATGAAATAGGTCATATGAAAAGAGATTGTACAAATAAGTCATTTAATCATGTTAAATATTTTTATTGTCATAATTGTCATGGTATGGGTCATAAAGAAATTGATTTTAGGAAACTTAAATATGATAATGATAGAAGAAATAGTAGAATATCTAGAAATACTAACCTTGTAGATAGAAGAAGATCTAATGAAAAAACATTGAGAGAAAGAAGATCTTATGAAGATAGAAGATAGATTGTGTGTTATAAATGCAACAACTTTTGACATAGCTCAAAATTGTCATGCACCCGATGGTCAACAGGATCCTAGAATTAGAATTCGAGTATGTCAGTTATACACCAAAATACTATAAAATGGATAGAAACTTTAGAGATAGAATGAACAATGGAAAAAACATCAAAAATAGAAGGAATGATGGGAAAAATGTCAGAAATGATAGAAGGAACCATGAGAGGAACTCCGGAACTAACAAGGACAATGAGGAACAAAGGAATGTAGTCAGTGAACTTCATGAAGAACTCAATGAGGCATTGGTAAAAGGATTAGACATCTCAAAGGATAAGTTAGATGATGAAATGGGAAGATCAAAGTCATTTATCGAGTTTGATTCAATTAAGTTAAATTAAGCTTGTTCACAGCACCAAAATTTGTAACTTCATCTAGAGATCAAACTAGAGGAAGAAAAGTTGGGAAAAGTTGTATCAGGTTAAGTTTAGATGGTATCTAAGTTCACTTGTAATTTGGAGCTTATCTAAACAAGTTATGAAGGAAGTATGAGTTTTTTTTATTACAGAGAAAGTCAATTCTATAGTAGAAGATGAAAACTATGTTTTTGCTGAGAATTTCATGAAGCAAAGTTTTGTGGAGCTTTGTGATGATGAAAGGAGGATATGGAAAACCTTGGATAGCATTTGAAGATCAGATAGAAGATCTTGAGCAGTTATTTGATTATAGAATGTAATGGACAACTTTTTCATGTTTGTAAAGTATGCAATTAATGCAAGTTCAAGTTGATGGAATAAATGGAGTACAAACTTGATTACTACTTCATTGTGAATACATCCAAAGTAGAAAGCACTAAGAAGTGACCTGTTAAGGTGATTTTGAACCAAACTCTATTTTTAGAAAGAGGTATTTTACCATTTTTCCATAGAATTTATTTCAATTTAAAAGTTCAAATTTGTTTGAATCATTGATATGTTAGTAGTGCACAATATTGAGAATGAGGATAGACCTAATTTGAAGATTGCTTTTTTGAAACCCATAGAAGGAAACCCTAGTTCAACATTATCCATTACTCTGAATAATGTAGTATATTTGGAAGATATAGGAAGTTATCTTAATAGTAAATTTGAATCTATTAAGAGTGAATACATGAACAAGGATATGGAATTATTTTTCAACCATGATATGACTATGAAGCCCAGATTTGAACATTTGAAGGAACTAGACCCATTCAAATATCATTTCTACCATGATTTGGACATAGATGAGTGGACATAGATCATATTAAGTAGAATACATGATGGGAAACTATGGATGCAAGATAGTGTAGTTGATATTTTTACCGACCTTATTCATGAGGTAATTGGTCTTAGTAAGCAAGGTAGTGTACCCATAGGTGAGAAAATGGTTAAGAAGAAAGTTGAAAGTTATACCAAAGCATTGTACAATGGAAAGGCCATGGTGATTAGTACCATTAAGAAAGATGATGTAAGATTCATGAGTAGAATCATTGCCTACTTTGCATGTGCAAGTTCAAAGATTGATGAATTATTAGCTAGATTCATCTATACAGCCTAGAAGATATGTGTAGAGAAGGAATAAGTAAATCTTAGTGAAATTCTAAGAATGCAATTACTTGAGAGCCTAGAAAAGATCAAGAGGACTAAGAATAGTGTGTTTAGATTTTAGTCACTGATCAATCACATATTCTTTTATGTACTTAAAAGATTTCCATATTTACCAGTCACAACGATCATGAGCAGTGATATATGTATAATGGAAAAGATTAATGATGTATGTAGAAGACATCCTATAGATAAGATATTGGATAGTGGAAACCTGATAATGAAATAAGATAGAGATTCAAAATTGCACCTGTAATTCTAGATAGATTTAAAGATGACATTTGTGTTATGGTTGATATAGATTTTACTTATATTAAAGCAGTAGAACCATGTGAAACATTTCTTGATCCCTTAGGTTATGAATTGAGTGATGATATTGTAGTTGGATATAATAATTTATTATTAAAATTGAAGAAGGACAAAGCATAATACATATTTGGAACATATGATGAGATTGCCCAGTCAGCTCATTAGGCATCCTTGGAGAAGGCATCTCATAAGAAAATTGAGTCTATTATGAAGAAATATTTATCATATGCCAATATGAATGAGAGTGAGTCTGAGGTAGTCAGGAAAACCTTAAAGCAAGGTATACTGAATATACAAGCCTAGTTAGCATCTATTGTAGAGATATCTTTGGAATAGAGCATTTTGGATGCAACAGTATCAGATGTGCAACCTAGAGAACCAAAGAGAAAATCTGAGAGATTAGTGGAAGCAGTGACCACAAAGACTAAAAGGGTCAAGTAACAAGCTACCAGACTAGGAAAGAGACAAAAGAAATTATTGACAATTGTTGAGTCTAGTGATGAAGAAGAAGAAGAAAAAGAAGTAAAGCAAGTAGAAAAGGTAAAAACTTCTAAGAAATTAGCAAGAAAAGCTCAGCAACCCTAGAAGCCGAAGATAGAGAAGATTAACTCAGCTATTGCTATTGAGGGTAAATTTGTTTAGATGAACAAATTCTATGATTTGTATAACAATTTTTAGAAAGATTAGATATATATCTCTACTATGAGATACATTATAGTGAACAATCTAAAATAGAAGGATATTGAGGGCATGGTAAACCAGAAAGTCTATGGTAGACTTATTGATAAAAAGGCACTAGCAAGAGAAGAAGACTTAGAACTTCAGAAGTCTATGCTAAGAACAATATGCAAGACTGATGATGAAGAAGAAATTATGAGATTATTGAATAATCTTGTACCTTATCGGAGAAATGAAGTAAGACCATTTTTGTTTATGGTGGGTGAGAAAGACAAGTAAAGAAGTGAGATTTTAGTAGCAATAAGTTAGATGTTGATAGAATCTAAGGCAACATCTTCACCAACACCCAAAACCTCGAAAGTGTTAGTAAGCGATGACACTATGTAGATAGATCAGACCAATGTTACCATTAACATTGAGGATACTAACCCATTTGAGAGTTTAGAACCACTTGAATCTCATTTTGAGGATATTGAAGACAAACTAAGGCAAATTGAAGAGGAGAAGAAATTACTAGAAGAAGAGAAGAGGAAAGTAGAAGAGGCCAAGTAGAAATTGCTTGAGAATGAAATGAAAAGAAAAGAAAAGGAGGAAAAGAAAAGATTAGCTAAAGAAGAAATCAGAAGGAAAATAGAAAAAGACAAGAAGAAGAGATTGGAAGAGGAAGAGAAGAGAGAAAATGAAAGGAAGGAAAGAGAAAAGAAAGAAAAAGAAGAGAGAAGAGTCAAAGAGGTAGCCAAGAAGAAAAGGGAGGATAACACTAAACCTTCTAGTTCATCTACTCTACTTTCACTTGCTAGCCTGACAATTGATGATGATGATCAAACTGATTTGATCTCATCCTCTTCAAAACTCATTCAAAAGAATAGAATAGTGAAGAGCCTACAGAAAGCCTTGATGGAGGTTACTGACAGACTACATAGTACTTTGGTAGTGTAGCACACATAAGAAGATCTAGAACAGAGGGCACAAGAAGTGTTAAGTTCATTTCATGAATAATTTACTAATTTGTTGAGTGTTGTAGAAGAAAAGGCACATATTTCACATGATGCTAACTTTTTCAGCACCATTTGCCAAAATATTAAGAACGATTTGTTGAGTCTTGATACCTGTATGAAGAAACTTTAGAAGTGTCAATAGGATGGTAAGATACTATACATTAAGTGTACTTTATCTCACAAGCTAGCTAAGAACATTTGTAGTTAGATTGGAGGAAAGATGAGTGAGCTAGAGGCTCTATCTAGCCAAATATAACATAAATCTTGTAAGATTGATGATTTTGAAGGACAAGTGGCCAGTATTCACAATAATATGAGGAATTTGGAAATTCAGAAGGAGCAAATTTTGAAGAGAACATCAGACTTTAGAGTGTCTATTTCTCTGAAAGTATCTATTGCTAAAAAATAAATGGAGGAATGTGTCAAGGCGAAGGACACTTATTCTAACTTTTTGTATTCAGACCTTAATGTAGTTGAGATTGCATCGTATGCCTTATGTGCAATTCTCACCTCAACTAAGTCTACCAATGAGACATGGACTAAAGGTATGGATAATCTTAAGGTAAATTTTGATGATTGCATAAAGATTCTATCAACTTAAGGAAGGACAACATTTTTGATAGTAGATGGATAGGTTTTTTTTACATTCTAACCTTTGCCATTAATGTCAAAGGGGGAGAATTACATTGAGAAAATTGTAAAGGGAAGAATATGCATGAGAAAATTGTAAGTTAGGTAAAAAGGATTGTAAAGTATATTGTAAGGGGAAGCATATGTAAAGATGGACAAATTATAATAGATGTGATGTTACTATATTATTTTTTAAAAGTTTTCTTCACTTAGCCAATATTCTCTATTTTGTTGCCATCAATGCCAAAGGGAGAGATTATTGACAATTGGCTAATGAGGATATGTAATTATTGTCATTTATGGAAACACATGATGTACATATTTACAAGAAATCTTGGAAATAAAGATACTTGGCTTTTGATTATAAAAAAATTGTCTAAGTATGGAATTTAGTATACAACAATGTATTGTTTTGTTTGTAACTTGTTGTTGACATCATATTATGACTAGTGAAGTTAAATGGAGATAGTATAAATGTTGATGATCACGTATACAACCTCAAAAGTTAGTACAAACTATACATAAAAGAGATATTCATGTTTTAAGTTAAACAAGATAGAAAAATTGAAGGAAAGGGATTATTTTTGTGAGAATTCTTTAGAATAACTGAGAGGGGGTGTGAATCAGTTATTCAAGGTCCAAATGCCCTGTTAATACCTTTTTACCACCTTTAATAAATCCATACACTTTTCATTCATCCAACCTTAAATCAATCATATAAGCAAGTTACAGTAAATCAACATGCAAAGATAAAACATGCAGGATCAACACATAACACAATGATTTACGTGGAAACCCAATTTGGGAAAAACCACCAGTAACATGCTACTTGATTCTCACTCTTTTGAAGTGATGCCCTATTAAAGGCTTACACCACACTGTTAAATGTGACCTTGTTAGATGATTTCACCAAACTGTTAGGAATAGGCCTGGTTAAAGGTCTTTAGAACATTCACTTGGAATGTCACCCTGTTAAAGGATTTATCTTATGCTTATTAAACCAACCTAAGTCCATAGGATTTAAACTAACTGTTACAATTGCTAGAAAGTAACAATAATGGTCTTTTGATTTGATATAACTTACAACATACTTTGCAGATTTTAGATCACACTCTCAGTTCAATCCTTATGCTTGGCTTCAATCATTTCAGCTCAGACTGCTTGTCTTCCTCTCAAGCTTCATCTCCTTGAGTCTTCTTACTCATTCTGCCAATGCATTCATCCTTGTGGTCATCTATCCAAACATAGTTCTTGTGCTTTCTTCTCCTTAGCACCTTTCTTCAGTACTTCATACTATTATGCTTGACCACCTCTCTCTCTCTTTTTTAAAAACTTGTATCTTCTTAAATAGAAAATTGATTTGCCTTTGCCGCTTAATTTTCCCTCTCCAATTTTAGGGTTTCAAAATGGATTAGGTAGGATACAATGTATCTACCCCATATCTTGTTCTTTTCTAGAAACTTTGCCAATTGTTTCCATAAAAATGTTCTACATGGTGTTCTATGCCACCATCTCATCATTTTTATCTTCCTTTTAATTCACATATTTCTAGATAACAACCTTGTCAGCTTAGATCTGGTGAATCTTCGATTTCCAAAATAATGCAGCAACTCAACATTATTGAGTTATTGGTGCTCGACACCTCTGTGTTACTCGACACCTATACCTGCTCGGCACTTGGTTCTGCTCGATACTTAATTTTGCTCGGCACTTGGTTTTGCTCATCACTTGGTTTTTCTCGGCACTTGGTTAACTCTGTATCACTCGACATCTAAACTTGCTCGACATCTAAAGTTTACTCGGCATCTAATCTTGCTCAGCATCTGAAGTTTACTCGACATCTGATCTTTCTCAACATTTGAAGTTTACTCGGCATTAACTAGGAATTTTCTCAGCTCTTACTAGTTTGCTCAACTCCTTTTCTCTAATGAACTTAGTTGAGCTTTAGAAAAGACTTAGCTAAAGCCTTAAATCTTTGATATGTTTTAGTGTTCCCATTCTTTGTATCTTATAGAATGTCATCAAATACACTTTTTCATCAATGGCTTAGCTGATCCTTGTACTTCATTACAACATCATAACTTCAACCTTTCTCTAGGTGTTCTAGTTACATCTTATTGATTGCCTCCACCTTGACAATAAACTAATTGATAGTATTTGGATCACTAAAGCAATTGTCATTCCTGCAAGTAGCAAGTTTGACATCAATGACAAAACAATGATTGAGGACATTCTTTACCAGTTCCATATATTATTCCAACAACTTTACTTATGATCATTTCAATCATTTCCAACAATCTCCCTCTTTGGCATTGATGAAAAACCAAACTAATCAATTAATCAACTTAGTTACCACCAAGATTGTATATGTTGTCTAGCTACTGATCTCACATATCTCCCTCTTTCATATATATCTCCCTCTTTCTTTGTATTGATCAATTTTCTGTATACTTCTCCCTCTTTGACATAAATGCCAAAGATGTAGCATCTTTATTATGCAAAATATAAGCTTTGGCTTCTTGTTAATTTTCTCCTTCTGTCACCATACTTATGACTGATTTGGAGTTTTTGCTCCCGCTGTCATCCTTCCATCAACCTATTAATATTTTAATGATGTATTCCTGTTGATGCAGTGCAGCTTCCTTGTTGCCTTAAACTGCTTGAGTTAGGGGTATTACCCCCAACTTGCCTCTTAGATATTCATATGCATCCTTGGGCAATGGTTTGGTGAAGATATTTGCAGTTTGTTCTTTTGTGTGAATGTATTCCAACTTTACTTGTTTGTCTTCTACCAATTCTCTAACATAATGATACTTGATTGCAATATGCTTGGTTTTTGCGTGCATCATTGGATTTTTGGATATGTTTATAGCACTTGTATTATCAAAATACAATATCACAGGTTTTGTTACCTCTTCTTTCATTCCTTCCAATAGATGTGTGAGCCATATAATGTTTGTGCAATTGACTGTAGCTGCCACATCTTATGACTCTACAGTGGACTAGGATGTACATATTTGTTTCTTGCTAGTCCAGGTGACCAGCCTTTTGCCTAAAAATAATGCACCTCCACTTGTGCTTTTTCTATCATCAATGTTACCTCCCCAGTCTGCATCTGTATATGCATTGAGCTCAAATTTTCCATTCTTTTTGTAGTATAGACCAAAGTCATCAGTTCCTTTAAGATATCTCATTATTCTTTTCACTGCTATGAGATGATTTTTTTTAGGATTAGCAGAGAACCTAGCCACTATTCCAACTACTAATGCTATGTCTGGTCTACTATGTACAACATATTGTAGTTTTTCGATCATGGATCTATACATTGTTTGATTGACTTCAGCTAACTCATCATTTTTAGACAGCTTATTTCCTGTTGTCATTGGTGTGCTGACTGGTTTGGATTCCTCCAATCCAAATGTTTTAAGAATTTCTTTGATGTATTTTGATTGCGTAACAAATATTCCATGTTTGAGTTGATATACTTGCAATCCAACAAAAAATTGGATTTCTCCAAACATAGACATCTCAAATTCATGTTTAATTTTGTCAGCAAAGCTTTTGCAAAGTACTTTCTTACCACCAAACACTATGTCATCCACAAAGATTTTAGATACAATAATGTCTTTACCTTCTTCTACTTTGATGTACATGTTGCTGTTATCATCAGTTCTTTGAAATTCAATTTGCACTAGATACTTGTGAAGTCTCTCATACCATGCTCTAGGTGCTTGTTTCAAGCCATAGAGTGCTTTATGTAGCTTACACACCATATCCCTGTTGTTTTAATCAACAAATCCTTCTGGTTGTTCAATGTAGACTTCTTCTTCTAGTATACCATTTAAGAAAGCATATTTTACATCCATCTGATAGACTTTAAAATCTTTGTAGGCAGCATATGCAAGTAAAGTTCTTACTCCTTCCATTCTAGCAACAGGAGAAAATGTTTCCCCATAGTCTATTCCTTCTTCTTGAGCATAACCCTTGCATACTAGTCTAGGTTTGTTTCTGGTAATCTCACCATTCTCATCTAGTTTGTTTCTGAATACCCATTTGGTGCCAATCACATTCTTGTCAGTTGGTCTGGGAACCAAACTCCAGGTTTTATTTTTTCTTATTTGATCAATTTCTTCTTCCATAGCTTTATACCAGTCATCATCTTGTAATGCACCATATAATGTCTTGGGTTCAGTTTTGCTGATCAGACATGATTCTTGTCTTAGTCTGTTCCTTGTCATTGGTCTTGCATCTTTGTCACCAATTATCTATTCAGCAAGGTGATGTTTTTTTGCATTTTTGGATAACCTTGGCTCTGTCCTTGTTTCCATGTTTGATCTTTCAGATTCAGGATAACTATGCACTTCGTTGTCAGGTTGTTCTTCATCATATGTACTATTTTCAGAATCAGATTGTCCATTTCCTTCATTCTGTAACTCAGCTTCTGAATGCAACTCGGCATTCACTGGTTAAGACTCAGCTAAGACTGAAGTTTGTTGTTGAGTTTCAATTTGATTGACATCATCCTCATCAACAATCATTCCTTCATAAGAATACACAAAGGTTCTGTATTCTTCCATTTTCTTTGGTACTTCAGCTTGGACTTCTGTGTGCTCATCAAAATTTACATTTGCACTTTCCACAATTTTGTTAGTGTTAATATTCAAACACTTATATGCCTTACTTCTAGTGGAGTAACCAAGAAATATACCTTCATCACTTTTTGCATCAAACTTTCCTTTTCTAGCATCTTTAAGGATAAAGCATTTACAACCAAATAATTTGAAATGTTTTACATTGGATGAGTAACCATACCATGATTCAAAAGGTTTTGTATTTTTACCTTTCTTGACTTGTACTTGGTTCAGTGTATGAACAGCTACACTTACCGCTTCTCTCCAGTATTTTAGAGCAACAGTCTTTTCCATCATTAATGTTGTGGCACAGTCAATCACAGATCTGTTTCTTCTCTCAGCAATTCCATTCTGTGTTGGAGTTCTAGGGGCTAACGTTTGCCTTTTGATTCCATTATCATTATAGAATATCTCAAATTCATTTGATGTAAATTCACCACCTTTATCTGATCTTAGGCATTTCAAGCTTTTTCCAGTTTCCTTTTCAGCTCTGGCCACATACCACTTAAACATTTGAAGAGCTTCAGATTTTTGTTTTAAAAACATAACAATCATCATCCTGGAATAGTCATCAACAAATAGCATTATGTATTTATCTCCTCTATAGCTTTGTATTTCCATTGGACCACATAAGTCAATGTGAACTAACTCAAGTATCTCTTTAGATGTATAGTTTTTTCTTTTGAAACTTAACTTTGTCATCTTTCCTAGCTGACATTGTTTGCACATGATGTTATCAAGCTTCTTTAATTTTGGTAATCCTTTGACTTTCTTCATTTTACTGATGTTGACTAGATTGTCAAAGTTGACATGACATAATCTTCTATGCCATAACCATTCATCATCAAATTTTGCAAATAGGCAAGAAACATTATCCATATCAAAGTAAAACAAATTACTCTTTGTTTGATCTCCTTTTTCTATCAGTTTACCATCAGTATCATAGATTTTTGTAGTTTTGTTTCCAAATTCCACTTTGCAACCTATATTGCCTAACTATGAAACTTAGTAAATTGTAGTTTAATCCTTCAACATAGTACGCATTGTCACATGAAATTTGTTCTGTGAGCTTAATGGAACCTTTTCCTTTGATTTGACATGGAGCATCATTACCAAATCTAACACTATTTCCATCATACTGAGTAAAGTTAACAAACTTACTTTTGTCTCCTGTCATGTGATGTGGGCATCCACTGTCTATGATCCATTTGTTGGAAAATGAAGATGGGGTAACTGAGAGGGGAGGGGTGAATCAGTTACCACAAAAACATTTTCAAAAGTCCCAAAGATGCCTTAAACTTAGTTGCTGCTGCTACTCAATAAACATAAAAATTACTGCTTAAAACTTGATAGATGTTTAGTTAATTTATGAAGCATTTACTGAAATAAGCGATTATGCAAGAGAAAGTAATCATTAACACAGTAGACACCAGATTTACGTGGAAACCCAATATGAGAAAAACCACCAGCAACTAGTCACCAATTTTCACTCTTCTGAAGTGAGCCCTATTAGGAGCCAACCCTGTTAAAGGTTACAAAACACACTGTTAGGTGTGACCCTGTTAGAGGATTTAATCACCCTGTTAGGAGTGGCCTTGTAAAAGGTCTTTTGAACAATTCAACTGAATTGCCACCCTGTTAAAGGATTTATGAAATGGCTGTTAAACCAACTCTGTTAGGAGATTTTGGAATCACTGTTACAATGGTTAAAAAGCAACAATGAATGATCTGAAAATACATGCAACTTATCTTGCTGAATACAGATCTCAATTTTGCTCCACAAGATCCTTACTGATCAAATATATCTCTGCAGCTCCAAGATTTTTCTCTGCTCAATTCTACTTAGGCACACGCAAGTCTCTTCCTTGCACTTCCTTGCACTATCCGTACATACATTTTTTTCTCTCCTTTTTTTTTTGCATCTTGAGCACCTCTTTATATATTATTCATAGTACCAGGTCGGCCCAACCAACTTGTCAAAACAATTCCAAAGTCGACTTTGAACTAAAAAACAAAATTCTTCACTAGCCGACGTTGCTCAGTCAATATAGAACAAAAACTTCCTTCCTGTGTTAACCGATAGAACTCGGTAAAAACTACAATTACCGGGGAATTCGGTAAACCTGCCACTTTCTTTGGAAACTGACTGGACTCGGTAAAAGCTGTCTTCGACTACCGAGTGAGCTCGGTGAAAACTCGGCTTTCCTTAGCTTACCGTGTGAACTCGATTAACACTAACCGTTCGCTACAAAATCCTTTGATACCCGAGTGATCTCGGTAAGAACTAAACTTTCCTTAGCTTACCGAGTGAACTCGGTTAACACTAACTCACCGTGTGACATACAAGAACGCTCGGTATACACTGCAAAAGGCTTTTACTGACCGACTGAGCTCGGTAGACTCTGTAAACTATTTTCCTGGTTGATAGAGCTCGGTAGACTCTGTCTAATAACTGATATGACATTTGTGTAACATCAAAGACAATACACAATTATTTAATTGTATTCAACAATCTCCCTCTTTGGCATTGATGGCAACACAACATGTCATAGCAGAAATGAAATTTGAAAGCAAGTCTACTTCTACACAACACAATTAACAATTCTCCCTCTAAGATAGAGAACTCTCCTTCTTACAGTAATCTCCCTCTGTGAAGAAATTACTTAACCAAATTTCAAATTTCGGAAAGATATGACAGTAAAACTCTCCCTCTTTGACAAAACATGCCAAAGACCATCTAATTTCAAATGAATTTCATTGTACCTTTAGTACTGATTCATATGCAATATTTTCTTGATTTGTTGCATCAACTGATGATTGTTCAATTTTGTAAGAGCTGATGCATCACTAAAACTTATTTTAGTGAACTTCAGATAGGGGAATAACCCCTAACTTACCTCTGAGATACAAAAATGCATCCTTAGGTAAAGGCTTTGTGAATATGTCAGCAATCTGTTCCTTTGTATGTACATATTCCAATCTGATTTCTTTGTCCTGCACCAATTCTCTGACAAAGTGATACTTGATTGCAATGTGCTTAGTCTTAGAATGCATTACTGGATTTTTAGATATATTGATTGCACTTGTGTTATCACAAAACATGACGACTGGTTCCTTGATTTCCATTTTCATGCCTTGTAGCAATTGCTTGAACCAAACAATATTAGAACAGTTTACTGCTGCAGCAACATACTCTGCCTCTGCTGTTGATTGAGCTGTACAGTTTTTCTTTTTGCTTATCCAAGAAACCAACCTCTTTCCAAGAAAGAATGCACCTCCACTTGTGCTTTTTCTGTCGTCAAGGTTTCCTGCCCAATCAGCATCAGTAAACACTTTTAAGTCTAGGTTTCCTCCAAGTTTATACCATAATCCATAATCTTCAGTTCCTTTCAGATATCTCATTATTCTCTTGATTTCCATCATGTGATTTTCTCTTGATTTGGCTGAAAATCTTGCCACAATTCCAACTGCAAGAGCAATATCTGGCCTAGTATGAACTACATATTGCAACTTTCCAATCATAGATCTGTATAATGTCTGATCTATTTCTTTTGAATCATCTTCTTTGGTAAGTTTTAGTCCAGTACACATGGGAGTTCCAACTGGTTTACAGTCTTACATACCAAACTTTTTCAATATCTCTTTGATATATTTTGCTTGAGTGATGTAGATGCCATTCTTGTTCTGCTGAATTTGAAGTCCCACAAAGAATTTGATTTCACTGAACATTGACATTTCAAATTCCTTGCTCATTTGTTCTGAAAATTCTTTGCAAAGATCATCATTCCCTGTAAAAATAGTATCATCTACAAATATTTCTGCCAGGACAATCTTATTTTCTGGTCCTTCCTTGATATACAAACTACTGTTATCATTATTTCTTTGAAATCCAATTTGAATAAGATAGCTATGCAATATTTCATACCATGCTCTAGGGGCTTGTTTCAGACCATACAATGCCTTATGCAATTTGCAAACCATGTTCTTTTTATCTGGATCAATAAAACCTTCAGGTTGTTCAATATAGACCTCTTCATCCAGTATACCATTTAGAAATGCTGACTTGACATCCATCTGATAAACTTTAAATCCTTTGTAGGCAGCATATGCTAATAAGGTTCTAACACCTTCCAATCTAGCAACAGGAGCAAAAGTTTCTCCATAATCTATGCCTTCTTCTTGAGAATATCTTTTGCACACTAATCTAGCTTTGTTTCTTGATACTTTACCATTTTCATCCAACTTATTTCTGAAAATCCACTTTGTATCGATTACATTTTTGTCTTTAGGCCTGGGTATAAGAGTCCATGTTTTGTTTTTCTCTATCTGCTCTATTTCTTCATTCATTGCTTCAATCCAATTATCATTTTCTAATGCATCTTTGACAGTTCTAGGTTCAAAATTAGCAAGTAAACAAGTACCTTTCAACTTACTTCTTGTGATGGTTTCATCAGATTTATTTCCAATGATCTGATCTGCTGAATGATGTCTCCTGACATATTTGGCTAGAACAGGTTCTTTTTCTTTTGGATGAATTTTGTCGTTATCTTCTTGCATTTCTCCTCCTTGCTCGGTTTGGTTTGGCTCGGTATCAACTGGCACGGTATGTACCTGCTCGGTTACCTCAGGCTCGGTAATCTCTAACTTGATATTTTCTGACTCGGTAGACATTGGCTCGGTAGATGTTTCCTGCAACTCGGTTAGTGATGACTCGGTAGAAGAAGATTTCTGATTCTCAGATGCAGTTGATATTATATCTGAATCACTGAAGACGAATCTTTTGTAATCTTCTGGTTCTTTTCTGCTTTCTTCTTCAGTCTTTTCTGCAAATTCATCAACTTTCACATGTATACTTTCTATGACTTTGTGAGTAGATAAGTTCAAGCATCTATATGCTTTACTCTTGCATGAGTATCCAAGAAATATACCTTCATCACCTTTTATATCAAATTTACCTTTTCTAGATTCTTTCAAGATATAACATTTGCTTCCAAATACTTTCAGATAACTTACATTGGGTTTATAGCCATACCATATTTCGTAGGGAGTTTTGAATGAGTCCTTTTTTAACTGTACTCGGTTTAAGGTATGAACTGCTGTACTGATAGCCTCCTTCCAGTATTTGATAGCAACATTTTTTTCTATCATCAAGGTTCTTGCACAATCCATGATGGATCTGTTCCTTCTTTCAGCTATGCCATTTTGTTCAGGTGTACTTGGTGCTGAAACCTATCTTTTGATTCCTCTTTCAATACAAAAGTTATTAAATTCATGTGAAATAAATTAACCACCTTTGTCTAACCTTAGGCATTTCAATCTTTTCCCTGTTTCTTTTTCTACTCTTGCCAAATACCATTTGAACTTTTCAAATGCTTCTGATTTGTTCCTTAGGTACATGATGGTCATCATTCTTGAATAATCATCAACAAAAAGAATAAAATATTTTTCACCAGTATAGCTTTCAGTTTCAATAGGTCCACATAAGTCAGTATGCAAAATTTCTAATAAATCTTCAGACTGATAATTTTTGCTTTTGAAACTAGACTTACCCATCTTTCCAATTTGACAATTCTTGCATAAACCGACTTCTGGTTTCTTTAAATCAGGAATGCCCCTCACTTTCTTGAATTTGCTTATCTTTACCAGATTGTCAAAATTCACATGACATAATCTTTTATGCCATAACCAACTCTCTTCTATTTGAACAATAAAACATGAATGTTCATCAAGTTCAAGATAGAACAAGTTACCTTTAGTTTGAATACCAGATCCAATCAGCTTTCCTTTACCGTTCAGCAGTCTTGCTTTGCCTTGGATAAATTCTACTTTGAGTCCATTGTTGAGTAACTGTGCCACACTCAATAAATTGTGCCTTAGTCCTTCTACCCAATAAGCATTATCACATACAAGTTCCTCGATTAGAGTGATTCTTCCTTTTCCTTTGATGCAACAAGGTTCATTGTTTCCAAATCTTACACTGCCACCATCATACTCTTCAAATTGATCAAATTTTGTTTTATCTCCAGTAATATGATGTGAGCAGCCACTATCAATGATCCATGTATCATTATTACTTATGTGAGAGATGAGTGCCATTTCTTCATTGTCAGATTCATCTTTTACAGCAATGTAAACAATCTCATCCTCTTCTTCATCATTAGAATCATTAGAATCTTTAGCCATAAAACATGATTTCTTACTTTTATCCTTAAATGATTTGAAATCTTTCTTACTGTTCCATTTATTATCTTTCTTTTCATCTTTATCTTTCTTGTTTGGACACCTTGAAGCAATATGACCGACTTCTTCACATGAAAAGCAGATTAGGGGTACTTTACCTCTGTATTTACCTCTTCCTCTTGAATATTTCTTTGCAAGTAGGGCTTCAATTACTTCAAGGTCGCTGTCAGAGCTCTGATCTGATTGATCTTCACTCTCTGACTGAGATTCCTTCTTCTTTTTGCCTTTGTCCTTGAGTGAAAGCTTGGCTTCAAATGCAGACTCAATTTTCTTTGCAGCTGGAACATAATTATCAAAATTATCTAATTCAAATGCTGTCAATCTTCCAACTATGGCCTCTAGGTTTATCTTGTGATTGGCCTCACACCTTCTTTCTTGAATGGCTGATACCCTGATGGCATAAACTGGAAGTAGAGTTCTAAGAACTTTACTTATGACTGTCTCTTTACTGATACTTCCTCCAGAAGCTTTGATAGCACTAACACATGCTTTAATTCTTTCAACATATTTGGCAATATTTTCATCTTCTTTCATTTTCATCTGATCGAACTGTCCTCTCAGACTTTCAGCTTTGGCTCTTCTGACATTGTCATCTCCACCATAGATCTCTTTCAGTCTTTCCCACATTTCATAGGCAGTAGTGCAGTCCTTGACATCATCAAACTCTTCATAACTCAAGGCAGATGCAATATCAATCATCATAATGTTATGAGTCTTCTTTATAGCAATGTCATTGACTGATAATGTACCTGATGGTTCTACATATTTCTCATCAAGATATTTCAGACCAGTGTCACCAATGGAAGCTAGATGAAATCTCATTAATCCCTGCCATGCTGAGAAGTTGTTTCGGTTAAGCCTTGAGATTTTCCTCTTATAAGACATCTTGATCTTTGGCTTAGATCATTGAAATATTCTCCTGCAAGCACCAAAAGCTCTGATACCAATTGTTGGAAAATGAAGATGGGGTAACTGAGAGGGGAGGGGTGAATCAGTTACCACAAAAACATTTTCAAAAGTCACAAAGATGCCTTAAACTTAGTTGCTGCTGCTACTCAATAAACATAAAAATTACTGCTTAAAACTTGATAGATGTTTAGTTAATTTATGAAGCATTTACTAAAACAAGCGATTATGCAAGAGAAAGTAATCATTAACACAATAGACACCAGATTTATGTGAAAACACAATATGGGAAAAACCACCAGCAACTAGTCACCAATTTTCACTCTTCTGAAGTGAGCCCTGTTAGGAGCCAACCCTGTTAAAGGTTACAAAACACACTGTTAGGTGTGACCCTGTTAGAGGATTTAATCACCCTGTTAGGAGTGGCCTTGTAAAAGGTCTTTTGAACAATTCAACTGAATTGCCACCCTGTTAAAGGATTTATGAAATGGCTGTTAAACCAACTCTGTTAGGAGATTTTGGAATCACTGTTACAATGGTTAGAAAGCAAAAATGAATGATCTGAAAATACATGCAACTTATCTTGCTAAATACAGATCTCAGTTTTGCTCCACAAGATCCTTACTGATCAAATATATCTCTGCAGCTCCAAGATTTCCCTCTGCTCAATTCTACTTAGGCACACGCAAGTCTCTTCCTTGCACTTCCTTGCACTATCCGTACATACTTTTTTTTCTCTCCTTTTTTTTTGCATCTTGAGCACCTCTTTATATATTATTCATAGTACCAGGTCGGCCCAACCAACTTGTCAAAACAATTCCAAAGTCAGCTTTGAACTAAAAAACAAAATTCTTCACTGGCCGACGCTGCTCGGTCAATATAGAACAAAAACTTCCTTCCTGTGTTAACCGGCAGAACTCGGTAAAAACTGCAATTATCGGAGAATTCGGTAAACCTGCCACTTCCTTTGGAAACCGACTGGATTCGGTAAAAGCTGTCTTCGACTACCGAGTGAGCTCGGTGAAAACTCGGCTTTCCTTAGCTTACCGTGCGAACTCGATTAACACTAACCATTCGCTACAAAATCCTTTGATACCCGAGTGATCTCGGTAAGAACTAAACTTTCCTTAGCTTACCGAGTGAACTCGGTTAACACTAACTCACCGTGTGACATACAGGAACGCTCGGTATACACTGCAAAAGGCTTTTACTGACCGACTGAGCTCGGTAGACTCTGTAAACTATTTTCCTGGTTGATAGAGCTCGGTAGACGCTGTCTGATAACTGATATGACATTTGTGTAACATCAAAGACAATACACAATTATTTAATTGTATTCAACAGAGCATCATTACCAAATCTAACACTATTTCCATCATACTGAGTAAAGTTAACAAACTTACTTTTGTCTCCTGTCATGTGATGTGAGCATCCACTGTCTATGATCCATCTGTCATTCTTGTTTATACATGTTACCAGTGTTGTGGGGTCTTCTTCATCAGATTGGTCCTTCATGGCTACATAAACAACTTCATCATCATTGTCATCAGAATTTTCTTCAACAATATAACACTTCTTACCTTTTTCTTTGTAATCTCTCTTGTCATCATCTCTTCTGTACTTGTATTTTTTGCCTTCCTTGGAATCCTTTTTCTGTGGACACCTTGCAGCAATATGACCTACTTCATTGCAATTGAAACAAATGATAGGCATCTTACTTTTGAATTTTCTTTTTCCCCTGTGAAATCTTCTAGCGAGCAATGCTTCCAATTGTTCTACATCTTCCTCATCAGTGCTACTGCCACTAGATACATACTTCATTTTTCTTCCTTTCTTTGATTTTACCTATTCAGCATCTTTCAGTGATAACTTGGCCTTAAAAGTAGATTCAACATTTTCAGGTCTGTAGTTGTCAAAGTTAGATAACTCAAATGCAGTGAGTCTACCTATTATACCTTCAAAACTTAGATTGTTTCCTGGTATACATCTTAGCTCTTGTATTGCTGATACTCTAATAGCATAGATAGGGAGAAAGGTTCTTAAGAACTTACTATTAACAGTATCTTCATCCAGTTGACCACTCAAGCATCTTATTGCACTTACCACTTCCTTTATTCTTGCACCATACTAAGCAGCATTCTCATTTTCTTCCATTTTCATGTCATCAAACTTTCCTCTAAGACTTTCTCTTTTTTCTCTTTGTACATTCTGATCTCCTCCATAGATTTTTGATAGGGCTTTCCACATTTTTAATGTAGTGTCACATCCTTTGATATCATCAAATTCAACATAGTGAGTGCAGAGGCAATTTTTAGCATTGTCTGATTGTGTTCTTGCTTGTTTTTCATGTCTTCTGCAGTAGGAGCACTTGTTGGATCTACATGTTCAATGACAATTGAATTTTGGGCATAATCTCCTATAGATCCAAGATGTAACTTCATCAAACTTTTCCATGCAAAAAAGTTGTCTTTGTTGAGCTTGGGAACTTCTCTTTTTGGCATTTTGATCTTTTCTACTTGTAGTCCCTTTAAACTAAATCAACAGTTAAGCTCTAATACCAATTGTTAGAATTCTTTAGAATAACTAAGAGGGGGGGTGAATTAGTTATTCAAGGTCCAAATGCCCTGTTAATTGCCTTTTACCACCTTTAATAAATCCATACACTTTTCATTCATCCAACCTTAAATCAATCATATAAGCAAGTTACAGTAAATCAACATGCAAAGATAAAACATGCAGGATCAACACATGACACAATAATTTTCGTGGAAACCCAATTTGGGAAAAACCACCAGTAACATGATACTTTATTCTCACTCTTCTAAAGTGATGCCCTGTTAAAGGCTTACAACACACTGTTAAATGTGACCTTGTTAGATGATTTCACCAAACTGTTAGGAATGGGCTTGGTTAAAGGTCTTTAGAACATTCACTTGGAATGTCACCCTATTAAAGGATTTATCTTATGGCTATTAAACCAAGCTAAGTCCATAGGATTTAAACTAACTATTAAAATTGCTAGAAAGTAACAATAATGGTCTTTTGATTTGATATAACTTACAACATTCTTTGCAGATTTCAGATCACACTCTCAGTTCAATCCTTATGCTTGGCTTCAATCACTTCAGCTTAGACTGCTTGTCTTCCTCTCAAGCTTCATCTCCTTGAGTCTTCTTACTCATTCTGCCAATGCATTCATCCTTGTGGTTGTCTATCCAAATAGAGTTCTTGTGCTTTCTTCTCCTTAGCACCTTTCTTCAGTACTTCATACTATTATGCTTGACCACCTCTCTCTCTCTCTCTTTTAAACTTGTGTCTTCTTAAATAGAAAACTAATTTTCCTTTGCCACTCAATTTTCCCTCTCCAATTTTAGGGTTTCAAAATGGATTAGGTAGGATACAATGTATCTACCACATATCTTGTTCTCTTCTAGAAACTTCGCCAATTGTATCCATAAAAATGTTCTACATGATGTTCTGTGCCACCAGCTCATCATTCTTATCTTCCTTTTAATTCACATATTTCTAGATAACAACCTTGTTAGCTTAGATTTGGCGAATCTTTGATTTCCAAAATAATGCAACAACTTGACATTATTGAGTTACTGGTGCTCGGCACCTCTGTGTTACTCGACACCTATACCTGCTCGGCACTTGGTTCTGCTCGGCACTTGATTTTGCTCGGCACTTGGTTTTGCTCGGCACTTGGTTAACTCTGTGTCACTCGGCATCTAAACTTTCTCGGCATCTGAAGTTTACTCGGCATCTAAAGTTTACTCGGCATCTGATCTTGCTCGACATCTGAAGTTTACTCGGCATCTGATCTTTCTTGGCATCTAAAGTTTACTCGACATTAACTAGGAATTTTCTCGGCTCTTACTAGCTTGCTCGGCTCCTTCTCTCTAATGAACTTAGTTGAGCTTTACAAAAGACTTAGCTAAAGCCTTAAATCTTTGATATGTTTCAATGTGCCCATTCTTTGTATCTTATAGTATGTCATCAAATAGACTTTTTCATCAATGGCTTAGTTGATCCTTGTACTTCATTACAACATCATAACTTCAACCTTTCTCTAGGTATTCTAGTTACATCTTATTGATTGCCTCCACCTTGACAATCAACTAATTGATAGTATTTGGATCACTAAAGCAATTGTCATTCTTGCAAGTAGCAAGTTTGACATCAATGACAAAACAATGATTGAGGACATTATTTACCAGTTCCATATATTATTCCAACAACTTATGATCATTTCAATCATTTCCAACAATTTTGTGATGCAGGCTGCTCCCCTTAATACCATAAACTCATAACAGAAACATAGAAACAATTGACAATGTGAGAACAAAATATGGACTTCTTATTTGCACCACAAATGTGAAATTATAGAATTCATATGTACAATATGCTAACCTGTATGGGCACCTTCATTACAAAAATCTGTAAGACAAGTTGCAAATTATCACCTAGAGCTATCCTAGACAATGTTCGGGCCTTTCTTAAATAGACAATTTTATGTTGTTTGGGAAGGTTCTAGGTGCTCAAACTTAATACCTAGGGCCGATAGACCCTAACAATACACATAGAGTCAACCAAATACATCTTTGGCAAATTATTTTATAAATTTTGGTAGCCCAACTTTCAAAGGCCATAACTCAAGAACCATTGCTCCGATTGGCTATTATAACCACTTTTTGGAAATGCCCGCTTCTAATCTATAGGCTCAAAATAGTGATATTGCCCTTCTGTCGAGTTTTTGAACCTCCTTTGGGCACTCAAAGGCCTTCAATTGTGAGCCTAAAGATTTTTCTACAAAATTTTTTGCCAAAAATGTGCAATAACTTCTCTGATACTAATGCTTGAGAAATGAGATTTTTATGGTAGGCTTACAACTCTAAAATGAACCTTCCTCTAGAAAATGAGAACATTCCAAGTTCGTATGACAAAATTATGAAAAATAATAAGTTCCCATAAATAGTAACCACCCTATAGTCCTTATTAAAATAGAAAAGACTAAATTTTTTTTTTTTTTTGGGTGATGCACAATTGCTCTTACACCCAGGATGCTCTTGCATCAGACACCTGGGGTAATTTGAGAAGTGACCCTATCACATCACAGGTGTGTAGAGGAAAACTAAGATGGTTAACCTCCTCCTTTGCTAGCCATGATGAATTCTCTACTTGTCTCCCCTTCCATTTGAATAGATATTCCTCATAAGTTCCATTTTTTGTACTTTTTCCAACACGACTATCTAGTAACTCCTCAATCTCCTTTATAGTCAAACTAGCTGCTAGAATGCTCCACTATGCTTATGCAACTTCATCTCCATCACCTCCTTCATAGTACTCTATCAAATCTAAAATATTAAATGCTGGTGAAATATTCAATTCAACAGGCAACTCCACTTCATATGCATTTCTAGAATCATGTCTCTTCACTATCTTGCATGGTCCAAACTTCTTCATCTTTAGCTTATTATATGTACCTACTAGAAAATGCTCCTTTCTCAAATGAACCATGACTTCATCTCCAATCTAAAATTCCTTATATCTCCTTTTTGCATATGCCTTAGCCTTATACTATGTATTCATCTTTATGATGTGCTTCCTCACCTCCTCATGGATGTTCTTAAAATGTTCAGCAAAATCTTCTACTTTAGCACTACTTATCTCTCCTTTATCCAACTGCCTCAGTTCAAAAGCATTTCTGGGACTACTCCCATATACAATCTGGAATGGTGATTTCCCAGTACTTCTATTGACAAAATTATTATATGCAAATTCCACCTATGGTAAAATCATATCCCATCCTTTTGGTTTATCTCCAACTAAGCATCTTAGCAAATTTCCCAAACTATGATTCATAGCTTCTGTCTGTCCATCAGTCTATGGATGATGTGATGAACTAAACTTCAAATCTATCTTCAACTTCTTCCATAATGTATGCTAGAAATACCCAAAAAATTTGGTATCTCAATTTGAAACTATACTCTTTGGTAGACCATGTAATCTCACCACTTCTCTAAAAAATAGCTCTGCTACATGAACAACATCACTAGTCTTCTTACAAGAAATAAAATGTGCCATCTTTGAAAACTTGTCAAACACCACAAAAATAGAATCATGCCTACACTGTGTCCTCGATAATTCAAGAACAAAATCCATGTTGGTATCCTCATGTGGCTTCTCTGGCATAGGTAATGGTTGATACAACCCTGTATTTTTCTTCACTCCTTTTTCCATTTGACATACTCTGCAAATTTGTACAAACTTCATCACATCTTGCTGTGACTATGGCCAGTAATAATTTTTAGCAACCAAAGCTATGGTTTTATCTCTTCCAAAATGTCTAGCTAATCCTCCACTATGCTTCTCCTTGATGGGATTCTCTCTCATTGAAGTTATGGGAATGCACAACTGGCTTCCTTTGACCAACATATTATCTTGGATCATGAAATCTAACCACTTTATCTTGTTAAGTGTAATAGGTTCTATACAAGCCTTCCATGCTTCACCACAATCAAGATCATCTAGATACAATGTATTGAGTTCCTTGAACCCAACCACCTCTATCTACATTTTTGTTAGCAAAATTTTTCTTCTACTAAGAGCATTTGTAACTTTGTTAGACTTTCCACCCCTATGTTTCAAAACAAATGTATAACTCTGCAAAAACTCAACCCACTTTAAATGTCTTTGGTTCAATTTTTCTTAACTATTAAAATATTGCAAAGCTTGATGATTAGTATAGAAAACAAACTCCTTAGGAAGAAGATAGTGGCTCCACTTCTTAAATGCTTGAACTATAGCATAAAATTCTTGATCATAAATATAATATTTTCTTTTTGCATCATTCAACTTCTCACTAAAATAAGTAATAGGTCTACCTTCTTGACTTAAAACAACTTCTATTGTAGTACCGCTAGCATCATAGTCTACTTGAAACGCCTTGTTAAAATTAGGAAGTGCTAAAATAGGTTGCTCAGTAACTTTCTATTTCAACAAATTAAAACTCTTATCTGCTCCTATAGTCCACTTAAACTCTTTCCTATCCCCTCTCATTCTTTCAATCAAGGGTCCAAAAATATTGCTAAAGCTTCTTATGAACTTTCTATAAAATGTAGTTAGTCCATGAAAAGATCTTACCTCTGTCACACTCCTTAGAGTAGGCCATTCAAGGATAGCCTTCACTTTCTCTGGGTTGATTTTCAGATCTTCTCCTAAGACTACAAATCCTAAGTACACCAACTCTTTCTTTACAAAACTACACTTCTTCGGGTTTATCAACAACTTTTCTTCTCTCAACTTATCAAAAACCTTACAAATATGAATCAAATGCTCGTCTAATGTCTTACTAAAGATCAATATATCATCTAGGTAAACAATAAAAAACTTACCTAGAAAATCCTTCAATACTCATTCATGAGCCTCATGAAAGTGCTTGGTGAATTGGTTAGCGCAAAGGCATGACTAACCACTCATATAGTCCTTTCATTGTCTTGAAGGCAGTCTTCCACTCATCACCTTCTCTAATATGAATCTGATGGTACCGACTCTTCAGATCTATCTTTGTGAAATACCTAGCCCCACTCAAACAATCCATAATATCATCCATCCTTGGCAATGGAAATCTATACTTTATTGTGATCTTGTTGATAGCATGAGAATCTTTGCACATCCTCCATTCTTCATTCTTCATTGGTGCTAACACTATTGGTACAACACATGGACTCAAACTCTCTTGAATCAACCCCTTTTGCAACAACTCATGAATTTTCCTATTCAACTCTTCACTTTCTACTGGTGTCATTTAGTGTGCTACTTTGTTTGGAAAATTGGCTTCTAGAACCAAATCCATCTGGTGACTGATCTTCCTCATTGGGGGCAATCCATCATGTACATTATCTGATACAATATTAGAAAATTCTTCCAACATATCTACAACTTCTATAGGTACCTTCTCTACTTCTTTACTATCTTTAGGAATTATAGAAAAACACATATGCTCATATTTCACACCTTTAAGAAACTCTTTTCCATCAACAAAACATATCCTAGCAGCACTACATACCTTTTCTTCTTTATCCTTCAATGGTTTCAACTTATGTTTCACTCCATCCTTGGTCAAAGTCTAGGTGTTTGCTTGCCCATTGTGTACAACATGCCTGTCAAATTGCCATGGCCTACCCAACAACATATGACGTATGTCGATAGGTATGATATCCATTATTCTTATTGTCAAACTTCTTGCTTAGTTTCTCCTCAACTCTTAGGAAAAATTGGTATGCCTCCTCAATACTTCTCATTCGAACCAAACTTAGCTCGTCTTGAATGCTTGGCCTTAACCCATTAAGATAATGAGTGACTTTCTCGTTATCAACTTTTGCATGGGCGATTCTAATGAGAACTCGGTAGAACTCTTTGGTATACTCTTGAACATATTTTCCCACTTGCTTCATTCCTTACATCTTCTTCAATAGATAAAGCTCATAATCCATCGAAATGAATTGTCGCTTTATTTTAGCTATCATCTGATCCCATTTTGTGATTTTGTCCTTTCCCTTTCTATTTCACTCCAACTAAATCTCTTGCTACTAGATCTTTGCATGTCCCTTGAGTTTTGCCTTCGCAAACTTGACCCTATCTAGATCCTCAATATCTTTAAACTCAAACTACTCCTCTAGTTCATTGATCCAATCAATTAGCTCTTCTGGGTTAAAATTTCCTGAAAATGTGGGAACCTCAAACTTAGGTCTTTTTCCAATCTTGGAGATGGCCTTAAAAAGCCTCTCTTCCTCTGGGTTTAGAACTGCCTCTGCTTTGACATTTACTTTTACTTTTTCCTCATCCTTTCTTTGATCTCTCATAAGAAGATTTATTCCTCTTTACATTTGTTCTTCCAATGCTTGCATTTTCCTTTGGAGGGCTTAGAAACCTTTAGGTGTAACACCTATAGCTCTTCCACCATGCTCTCTTTGTGGAGGAATTTTCGCACTTCTGCTAAAACCATAGTGCAAACTACCTCACAATCAACGATCTATCTACATGCTCAGTCCAAACCATAGTCCTGGTGCAAACTACCTCATAGTCAGCGATCTATCCATACACTTAAGAACTCTAGCTCTAATACCACTTGATGCAAGGTGCTCCCCTTAATATCATAAACTCATAATAGAAACATAGAAACAACTAACAGTGCAAGAACAAAATATGGACATATTATTTGCACCACAAATACAAAATTATAGAATTCATAAGTTCAATATGCTAACCCGCATGGGTGCCTTCATTACAAAAATTTTCAAGACAAGCTACGAACTATCACCTAGAGCTGTCCTCGAAATGTTTGGGTCTTTCTTAAATAAATAGTTTGATGCTACCCATGAAGGTTTTAGATGCTCAAACTTAATACCTAGGGTCGATAGACGCTAACAATACACATAGAGTTGGCCAAATACATCTTTGAAAAATTATTTTAGAAATTTTGGTAGCCCAACTTTTAGAGGCCATAACTCACAAACCATTGCTCCGATTGGCTATTATAACCACTTTTCAAAAATGCTAGCTCCTGATCTATAGGTTTAAAGCTATACTGGTGCCCTTCTGTCGAGTTTTTGGACCTCATCCAAGTACTCTAAGGCCTCCAACAGTGAGCTTTAAGTTTTTTTACAAATTTTTCCTTCAAAAATTTGCAATAACTTCTTTGATACTAATGCTTGAGCAATGAGATTTTTATGGTAGGCTTACAACTCTAAAATGAACCTTCTTACAGAAAATGAGAACATTCTGAGTTTGTATGAAAAACTTATTAAAACTAGTAAGTTCTCATAAATAGTAACCACCCTATCTACTAGTCCTTATTAAAATGGAAAAGATTGAAAATAAAATATTTTTTTTGGGTGATGCAAGATTGCTCTTACACCCAAGATGCTTCTGCATCCTTTTGTTTACAAAATAATTACTTATGCAATTAGGGCCAACATCCTAAATGATTACTCTAAGTTGGAAAAGTGTATTAAGGTCTTAGCTAACCAAGCAAGAATTTGTGTAAAGACATGGTATTTATGCAAAGGACATTTTGCAATGAAAGATGTAGTTGTTGTATGGAGCAATTGTATGTGAACTTTTGTGAAAGCGATATATGTGAAGTTTGTGAAGCTATTTTGTGATCTGAGATTGAATTGAGAAAGAATCTATATTCTAGAAGTCTGATTACTTGTTTGGGAAGTGATCTCTTCTTGTAATTGGAAGTGCATGTTTGGGCAATGGGCTCATCTTGCATCAACTATACTACAGCACTTGACAAGGTTGGAATCTGCTAACGGGGATTCAAAGTCTCATAAAAGGGACTCTCTATACTAATTTTTCTCATTGAATCCTAATAGGGTCCATCCTCTAACAAGGAACTTATAAATTAGTATATTATTTAGTGGGTATCATCCCCACCAGGGTTTTCCCTTGGCCAGGATTTCCTAGTTAACAAAATATGGTGTTATGAGTTATCTTTGTGCATGGTTACTATTACTATTTAGTATTACTTTATTACCTTGTTATGTATGGTTTAAAGTAGGAAATAATATCTAGTTGATGACTAAAGTTTGTAGATTACTAATTCACACCCTCCCACCACTAAGTAATCCCTATTTCTAACAATATCTCTATATACATACATACATCTAAATGCTAAATGTATGTATGTATATATGTATATATGTATGTATGTATATGTATGTATGTATATACATGTATATATGGATGTATATGTATGTATGTATATATCATGCAGAGATCTAGGATTTTGTTGTCGTGCATTTGTGATCTCTACATCCCAAGTATCTATTGTTGTTGTTAATTTGGGCATCACTATATGATCCAAAATGTTAAGAAGTACTAAAGTTGGTAGTAAATTCTCCCACGTCTCCAAAAAATGTAGCATAGGTTCAGGGTCCCTTGGCTCCCAAGAATTTGTAGCAGTTATTCTCACTACTAGAAGAATAATTTCAGTCAAGTGTTGAGTGTAAGGAGTTGAAGAAGCAAGTTCTGCTTCTGTATAAATGTAATCACGAGGATCATTCCCTTGTAGAATCCATAATCCATTTAAATATATGTATATATCAACCCAAATAATCAACAACTAGACCCATTTAATTGGGTTATGTCTTGGTTCATTCTAAAAATATTTGCTATGATATGTTTTTGTAAAATTTCTTGCGAATTCTACTGATTTTTCTTAGTTTGCATTATTTTGTGGAGGATCTTGAGGAAAGTCACTTAGCACCTTAAAAAAGATCTCTTTGTGTATATATACATGTATGTATGTATATATACATGCATGCATGTATGTATGTATGCATGTATATATGTATTTGTATGTATATATATGTATATACGTATGTTCCCTTGTGATCGTTGCACTTTTTTGTTGTGCCCTTGTGATCTTTGCATCTCGTTGTCATGCCCTTATGATCTATGTATATGTATTTATGTATGTATATAAAAAGAGAGATCTTGTCACAATAGAAAAATAATAAACTCACTCAATAGGTAGCATGGCCACAGATGTGATGGCAATGCCTATTGGTATGTAGATTCCTCTTTCTCTCTCTCATTTTTCATGTGTTAATTTCATTTGAACTATTATTTCTTAGGGGGCATTTTCAAATATTGGATTCATTTTATGTATGAGGTAATGAGGACATTCTTGGATGTACCCGTGTGATGAATTCCCCATGAGTAATGAAGACGAACTTCCCCTACGAGTAGAAGGAGGTGATGAGGGCATTCCAAATACTTTAAAGATTGATCCTTTATTAAATCTTTTAGATGTTAATAAGGAAATTAAATGTTAGAGGGGGGAGGGGGGAATGAGCTTCCATATTCACATGGTTGGCCTTGATTAGTAGAGAATATTAAACTATTCTTGAAACTAAGTAAAGCTCAACAATAACCTATGATTGTATGTCAACTAATTGTGTGAATCTCTTAGTTTTAGGTAATGCAGAAGGACACCATAGTTTAATATGAAATATTAATTCATATGCATTCAACATCAAGCGGATCTGAAAAAATGCAACAGGTTTTCTTTTTTGTTAGAGGTCTTTAATTAGGTATTTTAAGTTATAGACCATCACAAACATTCTTTAGATGATGGTTTATATTTTTAAAAACTTAATAAACCTATTAAATAAATGTAATCCTGTTATATTTTTTCAGCTTTGCCTATTGTCTATGCATAAAGAATGTAGTTTCACATGCATTCTCAATTCAAAGTGGAAGAATCCTATTTTGGATGTGACGAAAAAATGACATGCACCAGAAGATGAGAGAATGATGTCACTTTTGCAGATCTAAAACCTTTTTTGTACTTTAAACTTTGAACATTTCTTAAAGATTTTAGATGTTAACAGGGAATTTATATTTTAGCAGGGGAGAATGAGCTTCCACCTTCATGTGGTTGGCCTTGATTAGTAGAGAATATTAAAATAGTATCAAAACTAAGTGAAGCTCGATATTAACCTATTATTGCATCATAGCTATTCAATGTTTGCTGCCAATTTTTATTTATTAATATAGCATGACATCGCACTTGTGATGGCTGGTTTTCAATCCCATAGCATTCATGCCACATGCCCATCCTAATTGTGATAGAGGTTTTTGATGGCTTGCCATTAGACTCATAGCATTTCTATCACATGGATGTCACAATTGCAATGGTGTCTTTGATAGATTTCTATCAAAATTCTTATGGTGAAAATAAATGGTTTTCCAGAATGATAGCCCAATTTACAACACCTGTAGGCATCACAATTATGATAGTAACCCTTGCCATTGCAACTTATGAGAATAAAAGTCTGACACCCATCTGATGGGAGAAAATTCTAACTGATATCAGTTGGGCAATGGGTTACTGTCATAATTGTGACATCCTACTATTGCAATTTGGGCCCAAATGTAGTAGTGACATTAGTAGACTAGGATGATGACATGTTAGCCATGTTGAATTATAAATTAAGAAATATAGTAAGTAATGATGAAAATGCTTTATTTGAAGATGTTGTATTAGACTTGACAGAGGCCAAAAGATTTTATTAAAAATTTATCTCTAAGACAAAACACCCTAAAAATGAATGGAGAGATATTGCTAGAAAAGAGAAAGAAATCCTTAGTTATGATTGACTTGATGATTTAGTATATCATGAATGGGTGGCCAAATATGTATCAACAACAAAATCTTCACAAATGGGAGCAGATGATAAACTACAAGAAAAATCAATGACTATTGAAGAGTTGAAATTTGTTGACAAAGGTGTTCAAATGACTAATCTGAAAGTACGAGACGTGAGTTCAAAACTGTCTCAGTAAATTGAATCCAAGGTAGTAGAGATGGACGAGACAAGCCCTCAACCAAAACAAGAAGTTAAAAGCATAATACCATAGGTGGTTGAGGAAAAGGACAACCAGTTGTCTACTACAGATACTAAAGAATTGGACCAAAGCATAATAGAAGAAGAAAAGGTGGCCGCACAACCTGAAGAAGAGAAAAAAGATGAAGACCAATCATTACGTGTTATGGAGAAACAAAAAATAGACAAAATAGAACATGCCCCCACCACAAAGTAGTTTGAAGAGAACTACTTTTTTATCAAGCAAAAATTCCATGAGTGTTTTATGTTTCCTCATGTAGTGAAGAAACTAACATTTCTGTCTTGTCTATAAATATTTTGTTTTGGATTATTGTCCTTTTCCCTCTAGACCTGAAGCTTATTGCAACTTATGCTATATAAATGAGTTCCAATGTTGAATGAAAAAAGTTAGTAGTTGCTAGTCTAATTGAGTTGTCTTCTTATAGAGATTGTCATTGAATTGTATACATTTAAAAGAAGTTAATAAAAAATGTTGAAAGTTGATTGTTCATCCTAGATCTTGTCTCTTCTTTTATTGCAATTTTATTCTCTGAGATTTAATAAGAAAATTGTATTAAATTTTAGTTGTAATTCAATTTGAATTGTATTTCAATTTACTTTTGCTAATAATCTAATTGGTTATGTAAATCCTTAATATAAATTGAAAGAATTCTATGGTTTTCATTGAAGATTTTGATAAGTATGAGATCTAGAAATGAATATTGATATTCTTTTCACAAAGTATCAAGATAGATCCAAAAGTATATGTCAAATTTTGTTATTAGCCCAATAGATAAGGTATTGGTCATCCTTTAAATTCATCTAGTTTGGAATATCTTATATGGTGAAAAAAATTATATAAATCAATCATTTTATTATTCTATTGTTATAGATTTGAAATGTTAGCCTGTACTTGATTCATGGAGTTTTAGGGTTTGATAAAATAGCCATTTATCATCTCTTTTGTAGTCTTAGAATTAGAAGAATTAGGGTTAAATCATCTATTATATTGGAATTCATGTTGAGAGTTTGAGTTTTAAACAAATAAAGATTGAATTCCTAGGTATACACACCTGAATTTTGTAGATTTTAAAGTGAAGAAGACATCAGAATCTTATTAGTTGGTCCTTTTATTTTGATTCTCAGAATGCCCATTATGGTCTCTAGCTAATTCATAGGTTTTTTGATCTTGTAAGAGGTTTCTAAAATTATGTCAAAATAGAAGCCAACACTACATTACCATACCTTTGTGTCATGTGTTGATTTATTGCTTAAATATTTTATTCATGTTATTACATGTTAGATTTGATATTACACATTGATATATGATATTGCATGCAAAAGTTCAAGGCTAAAGAAGAGATCTATGTGATGAATTATATATGAAGATGGTTTATGTTTTGAAGTAGTAAAAGTTTTGAAGGTCCTCATACACCCCCCACCTCTTAGCATCTTACTTTTCCTATTAAATTTCCAACACCAGTGGGGGAATTACAATTTGTTAGAGTAATAAATTATTTTATTATTAATTGAATCATATTTATTTAATTATTAAGTCACTTATTATCTCCATTTTACTAAAGCTAAACTTTGGGCACATAATAATTAATTCTTTCATTAATTATTATCATGCAACCTAGGTTAGATTCTTGTTAAGGTTTTGATCTCCTTTATAAGGATTGATCTCTCTTTGTAATTTATTCATTCACTTTTGCTTATAGAAATATCTCTTTTTTCTCATCAAGAATGTCTCATCTATGGATCTAGGAATTCTAGCCTTAATAGCTTTTGCTTTTCTCTTTTTGTGACATGTGTTTGCATGGAGGTCATTCTTAGGAGCTATAAGGTTGATCCTTCATCAATTTCAACATGGTATTAGAGCTCCAGATCTTTATGCCCCTATTCTGTTTACTAGAAGTTGGACTTGGCTTTCAGATCTATGGCTTTTTTCAGAGGGTTTCAATTTTTCAAAACAATTTTTTTGGATATGGAATGTCACTAATGTTTGAGTCACTTTGAGCCCAAATGAACATCACCATTGAGCTCAGAGAATCCAAAAACTTGTATTTTCATATTAAATTTGTCCAATTTAGACATAGTTGGAATCAAAGAAAAAAAATATTGTTCCCAAATTGGCATGATTCCCGAGGCAGTGATTTTATGATTTTTTTGCATAGAAATTGAGAAATTTTAGCTCAAAAATTGAGATATTTTAAAATGCAAATCATGATTTTTTTGGGCACACAAATCGAGATTTTTTGGCACATAAATTGAGAATTTTCATTAAAATTAAGATGATTTTGATATGAAACTAGTACATTTCTCAAGGTGATTTCTGTGTTGGCAAGTATGCTTTCTAGGCATTTTCGCATAGACCTCGAGGCAATATTTTTTTTACTTTACCCTTTCATCTCTTTTTTGACCTATATGTGGTTTTTTGGTCGTAACTTGCTCATCTAGAATCCATTTTTTGCAAATAAGATATCACTGGAAACTAGTCCCAAGCTCGTTTTAGTGGTGGTGGGCATCTTCAATTTTGGTATTTCTTATGGCTATTTTTGTTGTCAAAATTAGGAGTTTTGTTTTGTACTCTAGGAGACATATCTTGAGCATCTAATCTTTGATTTTGGATTTATTAGTATCGTTGAAAAGGTCTTTGAGATCTCTTTCTAGTGACGATGGTTGTTTTTCCAAATTCTTCTCCAAACACATTCTATTAAGTCTTTTGCATTTTTGCATTCTGGTGGATATCTTGGTTGTTTAGGTTTGGGGATCAGTTTCATTACTTTAGATGATTCATCATGGGTTGTACTATATTTTTTATGAGCCTTATGTCTCTTTTGGTCTATTTATATATCTTTGGTAGCATTTATGCAAACACACTCAAATGAAGTGCCACTCTATTGTATTTCAAGATCTTGCACATCTTTGTGTTTTGTCATACTCACACTACATTATAAAGTGCCTTGGGGGTTTCATGTTGGCCATATTTTCCATCTTCCTTTGTCAAGTGAGTGTTCCTTCCATGATATTAGCCTCATGATATGTCGATGACATGTCTCATTATAGGTGTCTATACTTCTTTTGCACTCTCGATGTTCTTGGTTCTTTTTTCTGCAAGATATATTGCATTGAGTTTTAGTTTTCATGTCTTATCTCTTAGAATTATAGGGGGTTTATGTTGGTTCTATTATTTTCTTGGCTTGATGGAGTGAGCTATGTATTTAGTATTTGATCCTATGTACTAGGTGATTGTAGTGGTTGGATACCTATGCATTTCAATGAGATGGATCATTTACCATATAGACATTCTTTCATTCCTATTTTTGGAGGCCATTAGGATACCTTCCATCTTTGATTGATTAGCTCTTTATGCTTTTTCTTCTCTACCTGGTCATGTTCTATATAGTGGAGGTTCTTTAGATCAACAGTTTGGTAGTATTTGTTGGTTCATGCTTTAGTGGTGTTCTTCATGATCATCCTTTTATTCCTATCTTTTGGAATATTTTTTTTTACCATTATTTCAATATCTTTTTGGAGTAGGGTTTTCCCCATGTGGTTTTATCTATTTCTCCTCTTTTTAAAGATTTGGTTGTGCTTGGGTACCTCATTAGGCTTTGTTGTTGGGACCCAAATCTACTTTCAATAGCAGTTTCTAGATTTTTAGATACTCCCTAAATTTATCTTAAGGGGGAGTGTTAGAGTAATAAAATATTTTCTTATTAATTAAATCATATTGATTTAATTATTAAGTCACTTATTATCTCTAGTTTACTTAAGATAAAATCTAGACATGTAATAATTAATTCTTTTATTAATTATTATCAATCAACCTAAGTTAGATTCCTATTAGGGTTTTGATCTCCTTTATAAGGATTGATCTTTCTTTTAATTTATCCATTCACTATTGATTATGGAAAGCTCTCTTTTTGCTCATCAAGAATGTCTTATCTATGGATTTGGGAATTCCAACCTCCATAGCTTTTACTTCTCTATTTCAGTGATAGGTGTTTGCATGTAGGTCATTCTTGGGAGATGTGGGGTTGATCTTTCATCAACTTCAACATAATCTATTAGTGGGCAGACCTCCATAGACTGCATGTTAGTTTTAGCAGGGATGACTATTAACTCAAAATTAGATAATCCATCACATCCTTCATAAGTTTCTTGAAGTTTCATGAAACAATTGCTAATGCTATTGGAACTAACATCTTTGGGCATACTACTATCATCCCTTTTCTTTAGGGGTGCCTCCATCAGTGAATATTTATCACCTACCCCACTACTCTTTCCACACAATATGTAGGCAATATCTTCCTCTGATATAATGCTATTACAAATGAAAAATTTTGGCCTACTCTTGGATGAAGATAGACTTCTAATTCCTTGAAGGGCAAGTTATTGGGTGTTAGAATTTATGTTCTTTGGCTTAGCCCAAGGTTCATGAAGAGCAAATTTTAAGGTGTCACTATTTGGAAGTTTGATAAATATAAGAGGTTGAGGGTTTGGAATAAAATTTCCCTCATTATTATGTACAAATTTAGCTTGTAGAGAATCAATTTCATTTTGTAATTATTGGTTAGAAGTAAATTAAGGAAAAATTCTTTTACAGCATTGGATGGACATCCTTGGAGTTATGTTTAGAGTGGTCTAGTTTATGTTTGGATTCAATCATATGGAAATCTCTTCTCTTGTGGCCCTCATTCTTGTACAAGAAACAAACATTAAACCCTATGAGAAAGGTAATAGGGCATGCAAATAAACAGTTATCAATGTCAAAAGTTAGAACTTTAGGGATATCAACTCTCGAATTAATGGGAATTAAGATCATGGCATCCATATGCGATAGGATATTATTAGTATGATTGACTCCCATAATGTTATCAATGGTGGTTAGGGCCTCAGGAATGAAGTTTCTAAGGAATAGAAGAATATTTCCTATAGTAATCCACCTAGGGAAAGATAGGGAAATAATTTCATCAAGCATTGCAACAAATGTCCAAGGTAGGGCACAAAAAATTCTTTGACCACTTTTCTAGTAATTTTTATCTACCACATCTTTTTGATGCTTTTGGTTGCAAAAAACAAAAACTAGAAATAGCTTCCATTTTTTAAGTAATTTGAAATATACAAACTAGAAACTAGATTTCTTGACCCACACATTATGGGTCTAATCATTCATATATTTTCTAGAGGGATTGAAGTTAACATCTTGAGCAACTAAAAAAATTGTTATATCATTAAGTTTGATTTTCTCAATATTTATAGATAATTTCATGGAAACTACAATTGGAACAATTATTATGTTGTCATTGATATCAAACTTTAATGGTGAGACATTTTCTAATAGTGTAGAGTTTCATGTCAGTTGATTGATGAAGATGATTTGAAAGGAGAGATAACTAGATGAACTAGTGAACTTGTTGAGTAAAGAGAAGCAAGTATGTTGGAATTACAATGGGCACTTGATCAGTTAGTCTTTGAAAAGACAATGTGTTCTTTAATCATTATATGAATTGAAGAAGATAGTTGAGTTAATGTATTGAAGAGAACACAATAAGTTGAGTAAAATACTAAGCCTGGCCTAGTGATAGTTTCACTAGGTCAATGAAGTAGAAGATTAAGGAACTTATGAGATAATCAAGAAAGCAACATCAGCTGAGTGATAGTTATGGCTGAGAAAGATGAATAAGGTTAATGTACTAGTGACCAATAATATTGAAGGTTGAGTGAGCCAGTGTAAGTTGAGTGACAAAAAATAGTAGAGAACGAGCTACCCAATGATGATTGAGTAGAAAAACATAGTGATGACCGAGTGTTAACATTTTTATAGTTTGTGAAGAATTGAGAATATTTGAGGATGACATATTGAATTTTTGGATTGGTCAAAATGTGTGAATGATAAACATTTATGAGATGACATATTTAATGCATGAATTGGGTTTGTTGAGCAATCAAAGACAAAGATTCAAGGAGAACTTTCTAGTAATTTCAAGGAAAGGAGAAGGAAACAAAAATGGAAAAATTCAATCTAATCAAACCCTAATATTTACAGTGATTTTTGAGTGGAAAAATACCATAGCTACCTATTTAAGGAGGCATAAGGGACATTTATGCAGGTTGGTTCATTGTTGATTGGTGATTTTGGGAAGAACTTGTGAAGAACAGAGTAGTGGAGGAAAAGTAAGAAGATTGGTGAAGTGTGATTGCTTGAAGGGTTGCCAAGAAAATATAATGAAGTCCAATCAATGAACCAAAAAACTATGCCAAATGGACATATGTATTTTTAAAATCAGTTGTATCTTGACAGATAAAACCTAATTGTTACTTTCTAACCATTGTAGTAGTAAACATCTTTTAATCAAGGTTGACCTAGTAGTTATTTATAAATGCTTTAATCAAGGTTACATTCTAATGGAATGATCCAAAGTCCTTTAACTAGGACACTCCTAATAGGGTGATTAAATCCTTTAACAAGGTTACACCTAACAGTGTGTTTTATAACCTTTAACAAGCTTGGCTCTTAACAAAGCTCACTTTGTGAAAAGTGGTAACATGTTACTTGCTGGTTTCTCCAAAATTAGGGTTAGACATTAAATTCTAGTGTCATATATGTGTGAATTTTATTTTGTGATGCATGTTATTTACTATTGTTTATTTCTGTTAGTCGACATATATTGAACAAAGAGCTAGTGATGAATGAATAAGCTAAGTTAGTGATAAGTTGCTACATTGGCTGAGTGATTTTATGAGTTTGAATAAGTTGTTTGAAGTAGTTAAAAGTTAAATTGGTACATTTGGACCTATAGTTAACTGATTCACCTCCCCCCACCTCTCATTTATTCCGAATATTCTAACAATTTGTATCATAGCTTTAATGTTTGTAAGGAAAATTTGAAGGGACATAAGCTAAAGATCAAGATGTATAAGAGAGAGGTACCTAAGATGACTAGAGAAAACTTCTCAGCATGGAAATGGTTGATGAGATTGCATGTCATGTCCCCATATTTATAAGATCTAATGATAAATTAATTATTAATAATAATGATATAATTTGTCATTAAGTTAACATATTAATATGTCCTTGTCTCCAAGAGAAAGGATATCTATCACATCATTTGTAGATAATTATTCATCGACCTCCATTCTAATATTAAATTGAACATAGATACAAACTATTTTATATTTAATTTGAATATATTTGAGACAAACATTGAAGGTGGGGCCGAATCCCAAATAAGCTAACTCTCAAATTATGAGACAAGGTATCACTTACTCCCCTTTGTTATTCATTTATATGTTGCAATCAATATTATGAGGTAAAATATATGTGATATTTGTAATTTCAAATATTAGATATATAGAGAGTTAATATTTGAATGATATTTTGTTCATAACTCGTGGAAACTAATATTGCCTCTCAAGAGGGAGAATACCTAATCTCAAGTATTAATATTATTATGAAATATGATTGTGAGAAATATAATTGCTAATATGATTGTCTCTCACAAGAATTCCAATATAATAACAAATACTATGGATAAGTCCATCTACCAATCTAGCAATGGTACTACAATTATGTTACCCCTTAGTAAAGAAGCATTTGACAATACTGAGATTTTTCCAAAGTACACAATGTACACCAAACTCTCAATGACCACTCATGTTGTGTTGGCAATCACTAAAATTAGCAGATAAAATTCCATAATCATAGTTAGTTATTTGATAAGGAAGAATCAACAACAAAGAAGATACAGAGAATGAACAGCCAAGAATTGGGTTACAAATACTAAGTATGGAAAGAGTGGATAAAAGAAAAGATAGAAGAAATGATGGACCCTCCAAAAGGTTCATTACATTGCATCTATCTGCAGTTGGATATTCTACATTATACTAATTGGACAATGAATATATTGAAGTACCTAGACCCATGAATATTGAACAAATGAAGGAGAAGTAGGAGCACAATCAAATGATGATAGATTTGACATCTTCTCTGAGTTATGTTGAATTTAATGATGTAAAGGATTGTACTACTATAAAGAAAATGTGGGATAAGTTGGAAAAAATCCATGGAGGAGAAAAAAATGTGTTAAGGGATAAAGCAGAATGTTTGAGTGGTAAGTTTGATGATATGAGAATGAAAGGAGAGACTATTGTACAATATTGTGTCAAAATCAAGGAGGTTGTGAGTACTATTCAAGGAGTTGGAGTAGACATATTTGATGAGACTATGATAAGAAAGGCATTAAGGGCTTTACTTCCTATCTATGCAATTAGAGTATCTGCAAGTCAAGAATAAAGATTTACACCTAGTAATGATCTAACCTTGGATAGTATAATTGGTAGACTTGTTGCATTTGAATTGTCATATTTTGATAACTATACACCTTCTACTATTGAATCTACTTTCAAGTCTCAACTAACCCTTGATGGATCTAAAAGAAACAAAACAAGTAAGAATGTGGAAAGTGATAGTGAATCAAATGATGAAATTGATGAGTTAGAAGCATTATTGGCAAGAAGGCTACCAAGAGGAAATGGAAAATAAAAAGGTAAACTTCCTATTATATGTTTTACATGTAACAAAGTTGGTAATATTGCCACAAGATGTCTTGACAGAGATGAGAAGGAAGAAAGGAAAGATAAAAAGTATCAAGGAAAGAGAGACAAGAGAGATAACTAAGGTAAAAAAGACTACAAAGGCAAAGGTAAGAAATCATGTTACATTACATTGCTAAAAAAGAGGGTTCTAATAGTGATACTGATGAAAATGATGAAGAAGTTTCTTATGTTGCAATGAAAGATGAATTTTGATGAGGATGAGAAAACTTCTTGAGTTTCACATGTGAATAAGAATGATAGATGGATAATTGGAAGTGGTTGTTCATATCATATGACTTGTAATACAAGATAGTTTGGAAAGATAGAACATTATAATGGAAATAGTGTTAAGTGTAGAAATGATGCATCATGTTATGTGAAAGGTAAAGGATCAATTATATTGAATGAAAAGATTAGATGTGATAATGCATATTGGGTTGATGGTTTGAAATATAACTTGTTGAGTGTGGCATAGTTGAATAGTTCAAGATATTGAGTTGAATTTCAAAAGAAGAAGACAAAAAAATATGATGCTACTAGTGAACTAATTGTAAGTGAAGAGAAAATAAGAGGTAACTTTTTCTATGTAGACCTAGCTGAAGATACATGTCTATTTGCACAATTTGAATATGTTTGGTTATGGAATAAGAGGTTATTTCATGTGAATTTTTATAATTTGGTAAGCATTAGTAAGATGAAAAGAGTAAGAGGGATATCAAGATTGAGAAAACCTAATTAAGTGATGTGCAAACAATGTCAAATGGAAAAAATGACAAAGTCTAGTTTTAAGAGAAAGACATGTTCTTTCAACGATATTTTGGACTTGGTTCATACTGATTTATGTGGTCCTACTATAGTGCAAAGCTATTATGGTGACAAATACTTTTTTTTTTGTTAATGATTTTTTTTGTTAAATGTTTAAGTTATATTTGGCTAGAATTGAAAAGGAAATATGTAAGAGATTTAAGTGCTTGAGATTTGATAAAAGGGGTGAATTCATATAATATGAGCTCAATACATTCGTTAATGAAAAAGGAATCAAGAGAAAAATGAGTGCACCAAGGACTCCACCAAAAAATGGGATAGCTGAAAGAAGGAATAGATCAATCATGGATTGTGCAAGAACACTGATGATGGAGAATAATGTTTCACAAAATTATTGGAAAGAATAATTAAGTACTATTATTTATGCATTGAACTAAATTCAAGTTACAAAAGGCACAAACAAAACCCCTTTTGAACTTTGTTATGGCTATGCACATAATGTCAATTATTTCAAAGTCTTTTGAAGAAAGTGTTACATAATAAAAGATGCAAGGAAAGGAAAAATTGATGCAAAAAGTGATGAAGGTATATTTCTAGGATATTCCAATAAAATCAAGGCATATAAGTGTTTGAATTCTAACGCTAAAAAAGTGTAGAAAATGCAAATGTTAGAGTTGATGAATTTACAGAAAAGAATGAAGAGGAATGCAAGAAAGAACTTGAAGATTACATAAACTTTGTCTACATCTATGAAGGAGAAAATAGTACATTACCTAAACCAGAGAAATAGGTGATGTGCAAGATCATTGCATTGTCACCTTACATCATTTAGTTTTTATCCACATCATTTAATTTATCAATCTAGGGTGGTGTCCAAGGCTATATGCAAAGAAGAATTGAGAAAATTTACTTGATAGTTCATTCTATACTATACTTGCATGATATCAAATATATTCTAGAGAGCTTGGATGGAAAGAAATAAACTTGTAGGAAATTAAATTTCTTGAATTGAATTTAATCTTGAAAACTATAAATTACATTGTTGCTAGAAATGAAACTAAACTATCCTATTTCCTAAGACTAAAAAGCTTTCCTAATCTATTCCTCTTAATCACCATGCCTCAAATAAAATAATTACAAATTATTTATAGAATACATATTTTAAAATTACCCAACCAATCCAATGTCCTATTTTTATGGGATCATTACAAAATTTTGAAAATTCAAGCCTTGTTGTCCACCATTCAATCACTTCAAGTTTAGTCAGATTCACACATTTGTTTCTTCCTTATTTCTTTGATTTGATCCAAATGCTCTGAGGTTTTTGTGTTCCTTGTTATATAGTTTCTATATCTTTTTGAATTTCTCAATTTCATCAACAAATGAGAGAGATATAGGCATTTTATCGAGACTCAATTTTTAATTAAATTGTTGTCATTTATTACTGCACATCTAAATTAGTCATCTTGAACCACAAACTAAGACTTTTTTGTTGAAAATCATGCCAACTGGAAGAAATATTATTTATGTCTTTAATTTTATTTTCCATAACATCTTACAAATCTCCATTTCATTAATAAATAAGTCATATGTGGCTATTTTGGTGGAACTACCTTTTTGACAATTTATGGGTGCTTGATTTTAGGAACTCTCCAAGTTCTCAATGTGAATCAAGGAACTTCTTATAAACCTATTAGAATAAGTCATTGATCTTGATCATAAATATTAGAGTACAATCATTAAACAACATTTTAATACTTTAACAACCTAATAATCTTTTTGCTCTTTTTGAATTTGAATTTTGAATGATGGCGGGCCCTAAGTCTCCGGATCTGCCATCATGCCCAGACCTACAGCTTGTGCTTGTGATATGAAAGGACTTGGAGGACTTACAGGATGGCTATGGGTCCACTGGGGTTAACTGGTTGACTTATGCTAACACTACTAGTTTGGGTAGTGGAAGCCCTATTGGTTGTTCGCTAGAGGGTGGCCAAAAGTTGGATGATAGATCACTGTCGGGGTAGAGAAATGTGCTTGTTGGCACCTCGATTGCTAGTATCCCAATAGAGAATCCCAAGATTACCCATGGCCAAAAGGGTCCTATAATTTCCCTCCCTATTAGTGTGGTGGACAATGTAACCTCAAGTCTCAAACTTTGTGTTGTTGGCTAATTTGTTGCATTCCATCCCACTATTGACATGGTACATAAGTGGGTGAGTTAGAAATGGAAGGTCAAAGGGAGCATAAGTGTTTCTTCTATGCCTAGTAGCCTCTTTTGTTTCAAATTTACCATTAAGGATGATTTTGACTCCATTATTTTTGGTACTTGGTATTATGGGAAACACTGTCTTGCCTTAACAAGATGGCATCCAAGATTTGATGCTAGCATGGAGTTGAAAAAACTTGCCCTAGTTTGGGTTAGGTTACTTGGACTCCCCCTAGAATTTTGGGATGAGAAGATCTTAAGGTGGGAGGGGAATTCTTTTGGTCATTTTGTCGTGACTGATAAAGTGACTATTCAAAAATCACAGCTAGTTTATGCAAGGTTCTATGTGAATGTAGCCCTGAATAGAGCACTCCCCACTGTACTCATGTTGAGAACTAAATGGGGTGAGAAAATTTAGCCTATAGAATATGAGAATGCTGGCCTGTTCTGCCAAAGACGTGGGCAGTTTGGACACATTATCGTGGATTGTAGAGCCCAAATGTAGAAAGACAAATAGAAAGAGGGCTACCTAGGGATTGTTATTAGGTCCTTGGGTGAACCTTCAAAAATACTAGAGAAAGTGGTAGAGACTCCTCCTAAGGCTACTCCCACTTTGGAAAAAAAGTTCAAACCCTAGGGGGGAGTAGTTTTGGAGGGCAAGATGAACTTGGAGGAATACCCTTTCAGAAGGGATTTAGAGGAATTACTATTCTCACCTAAGGAGGGGCCTATAGCTGGTGGGTTACTGGAGGAGGGTGAAATAGATGTGTCCCATCCATTCCTAGGATCCCCAACAACCTAGATGGGTGACAACCAATAGGAAATTTTGTCCATAGGCTGTGACATTATGGAAAAAGTTTGTACCCCTTTGAGGTTGGTTAAAGCTTCCCCAATAGAGATTGTGGCAAAAGTAATGGAAAGTATTGAGAAGGTGGAAATGGAGCTTATCCCTACCTCACCTCAAGCGGAGGATAACAAGGAATGGGAGGTCTAGAAGAAGAAGAAGAAGAAGAGTGTCTAGTAGAGCAACTAGGACAAAGCAAATAGCTAGGGATGTGGCCAGTGGTAAGCAACTTACACTAGAGATAGTTACTAGAGGTAAGAAATGAAATTCCTTTCTTGGAATTTGAGGGGGTTAAACAATCCCCAAAAGAAATATGCTCTGAAACAATATATTTTTTAGTAAAAAGTTGACTGTGTCTTAATACATGAGACAAAAATGTCTTGTGCTAGTTTTGATAAAATAGCTAGTTATATTTGGCCAGGGGTTGGGTATTTACATATAGATGCTGATGGAGCTTCAGGGGATATTTCCACTATGTGGAATCCAAACTCTATGAAGGGTACTGAGGTCTAGAAGGATATTTTTTTATCATTACTAATTTCCAGTCTAGCAACCTAAGTTGGGGGTTGATCAATATCTATGCCTCTAATAGAAAACTTGGGAGGAAGGATACGTATGATAAATTGGATAGGATTGTAGAAACTATAAAGAGTAAGAAATTGATGTGTATGGGAGACTTTAATACCCCCCTTTACCATTCAGAGAAGTTGGGTGGTAATAGAGAATGCCTAGAAAGTTTGCAAGATCTAAATGACTTCATGAATAGGTTGGACTTTATGGATGTGGAGTTGAGAGGAAACTCTTATACTTGGACTAATAATAGGAAAGGGGAGGACCTTATTCAAGTTAAGCTGGATAGATTATTGGTGTCAGAGAACTGGAATAGACTGGGGAACTCCCACCTTGAGAACCTCACTAGAACTATTTCAGACCACTCACCTATATTATTTCATTGGGAGGATGATTTTAAGAGTGGGAAAAAACCTTTTAGATATGAAATTATGTGGTGGTCTCATCCATAATTCAAAGAGAGAGTTCAAGATTGGTGGAATATAAGGATAGATGGTATTGCAATGTACAAACTTACTCAAAAAATGGATAATATTAGGAGAAATGTTAGGGTCTGGGCTAAGAGTTCATTTGGTGACTTATTCAAAGTTAAAGGTGAAGTGGAGGAAAAGCATAAAAAAATCCAAGGAGAAATCATAGAAGGGATCAACTTGGAAAGTGCAACTCAAGAAGAGGAGTATAGAAAAAAGTGGAAGGATATCCTACTGAGGGAGGAAATTTTTTGGAAACAAAGATCAAGAATTCAATGGCTTAAGGGGATAAGAACACTACTTTCTTTCACAGGTCAGCCTCAAACCATAAAAGAAGAAACACAATCAATAGGCTAAATGTTGAAGGAGGAAGGGTCTTAAAAGAGTAGGAGGAGATGGGAAGACATGTGGTGGAACACTTTAGTAAAGCTTTTGTTAAAGACAAATTTGTAGGGAACTCGGTTATTAGGAGAAGCTTGATTAATTCAATCCCACATATTCTTGGTGTGGAGGAGAATAACCAGATACTTGGCCATATCACTGAGGAGGAGATAAAAAGTGCAGTATTTTCTATGAAAGCTTATAAGGCTTTTGGTCCAGATGGATTTCCTCCAGCATTTTTCCAACATTTTTGGGAGGTTGTTAAATTGAAATTGATTTGGGCCACCTGGAATTTTTTTAGAACATGAAATATGCTAAGGAGGATCAACAAAACCTTTATTGTTTTAGTTCCTAAAATCCCTACTCCTTTGAGCTTGCTTGACTTTAGACCTATAAGTTTATGTAATACTATTTATAAGATCTTTGCCAAAGTCTTGGTGAATAGAATTAAGCCTTTCTTGGTAAAAAATATTGGTAGCCCTCAGAAAGGATTTATCCTGGGAAGATAGATATTAGATCCGGCTATAAACACACATGAGGTTATTCATTCTATGGAGAAAAACAAAAAACTAGGGATGGCATTTAAATTGGATACTTTCAAAGCTTATGATAAGGTCAATTGGGACTTCCTTCAGGATGTGCTGGAAAGAGTCAGATTTATAAATAAGATTATAAACTTGATCATGATGATGGTTGGCTTAGTGCAATATTTTGTCTTACTTAATGGTTCCCCCTAGGGCAACTTTGCTACGGAGAAAGGGTTAAGACAGGGTGATCCACTTTCCCCTTACCTCTTTATAATGGTTGCTAAAGTCTTAGGGAGGTCATTCTATAAATTAGTGAGTATGGGCTATGTTAAAGAGGTTAAATCTACTACTACTACTAAAACTGAGATCATTCAACAGTTTGTTGATGACACTTTCCAATTTGGAGAATCTTCAATAATGTAGGCAGAAGCTTGGAAGATGGTATTACATAATTATGAAGAATGTTCAGGACAATGAGTGAATTACCACAAGAGTAAGATTTATTTCTTTAATACTAAAGCCTCATTACAAAGGAGGATAAGGAAAATTTTGAAATGCCAATCTGCTAGCCTCTCAGATACTTGTCTTGTATTACCACTTACTACTAAGTGACTAATGACTTCTAGAATATGATAGTGGAGAGAATTCAAAGGAAGCTTGTAGGGTGGAAAGGAAAGATATTAAGAAATGCTAGAAAATTACAACTACTCTTTGCTGCTCTTCAGGGAATCCTTATTTACTTCTTATCCATTTTCAAAATTAATCAAATTATGGCAGAGAAAATTGAGAGAATACAAAGGAATTTCCTTTGGTTAGGGACAGGGGAGAAAAATAAATTGAGCTTAGTTAATTGGGAGGAGGTGTGTAAACCAAAGAGTAAGGGTAGTTGGGTGTAAGAAGGCTTCGGGACCTTAACAAAGCTCTCCTTACGAAAGTTGACTGGAGACTGGCTGAAGAGAATACAGATTGGGGTAATATCATGAAAGCTAAATATTTGTCTAATACCTCCTTTAAGTAGAATCTATTTAGTAATGACCTTCTAGGAGGTTCAAAAATATGGTAGAATATTGTTAAAAATAGATGTTTATTAAGAGAAGATTTGAGGTGGATTGTGGGGAATGAGTTTAATATTAGATTTTGGGAAGGTAGGTGGATGGGTGGGAAACCGCTGATCTTTAGTAAATTCAAAAGATTAATGGAATTGCTTAAAGAAGATGTGGGGGGAAAGTTGGAGACTATATTGATTAGGGGAGGATGTGGAAGAAGCTTTATAAGGAAGATTACTCCCAAGAGGATATTCAAATTGGAAGAGTTGATAAAGGAACAAAGACTCCCCTTACTATCTCAGGAGGACACTATGGCTTGGGACTTAACTCCAAGTGGTAACTTCACTGTCAAATTAGCATACACATTCATGTTTATTAAGGAATCCTATCCAACATTGTGGCATAAGGTATGGATTACTGACCTTATTCCTAAAATTAATTTCTTTTGGTGGACAACTCAGCATGGTAAAATCTTAACTTTGGACAACTTGAAAAGAAGGGGTTTTTATATAACAAATTGTTGCTGTCTTTGTAAAGAAAAGGAAGAAAGTATCTCCCACCTCTTCTTAGAATTCTAGTATGCTTTAGGGATTTGCACTAAGGTCTAGGAAATATTTGGATTGGATTGGGTTATGAAAGATAATTTGGGACAGTTTGTGGAGAATTGGTGTTGTCCCTTTTATCACCCTAGATTAGTTTTTCTATGGAAAATTGTTCCACTATATATTTTCTAGCATATATGGAAAGAAAGAAATAACAAAATATTTAGGGAGGAGAGTAAACCAAAGGAAGAGGTTTTTGGAATTATGGACAAATTGTTGAAGGAAAATTTAAAAGTGGTTAAATGCAAAATGCCAAAGGAGGAACCAGTTAGACATGAAGGCTTAGTTGCTGAAAGATGGGGTTGTCATGAGGATTTTTTCCTCTTTAATAACTCAAAAATGATAATGAGATAGAAAATGAGATGGAGACCCCCCACCCTAACGTAGTATAAACTGAACTTCAATGGTGCTGCTAAAGGAGGTTTAGGAGCGATAGGAGGAGTGCTATGGGATAGGAATGGTGATGTGCTATTGGTGTATGTAGGAAAGGTGGGAAATGGAAGCAATAACTTGGCTGAGGCCATGGCACTATTATGGGGCCTTTAGCTAACTAAAGAAATGCAAATTAATGAGCTAACCATTGAGGGGGAATCCAATCTAATCATTGACTTGGTTAACGGAGTGGCTAGACCGAGCTGGAATATTCAAAACACCATTATGGACATCAAGCAAGTATTGAATGGAATGGAAAGTGTCCACCTATAGCTCATCCACAAGGAAGGTAATAAGGTGGTAGACATGAAATATGCCATGGGTTTTAATGCTATGGCAATCATGTGTTGGAGGAATTGGGTTGATCTCAACAAAGATATCAATTCATTGATAATCAAGGAAAGAGGCAAACATAATATATGATGATGACTATAAATTTTAAAAGTGGGGCCAAATTTGGCAACATGGTTATAATGTTCGCTAAATTTAACAATGGATTTTTGGAAATAAAAGGAAGATGAGGCCATGCAAATGGTAATCAGAGTGATTACGAATTAAGAGAGATGTCATTTCAAAATTATGGTAACCCATTGCGAGTTTCAAATCAATTCCCAGTTGGAAGTATGAAAGATATCATTAATCAAGCTATCAGAAAATGTCAAGGTGCAAAAATTATGATTTTATACATTCATGAATCCCATAATTATCTTGCATGGGATTTTGGAGCTTATCAAGCATGGGTCTACAAATTTTTTTTGCTTGTTGTTAAAGGGTTTAAGGCAGAGAGTAGTTGTAGAGAGATTGTAATTTAAAAATTTCAGATGTGTATTACTGAAGAAGGGGAGTCAAAAATTGGTGAAATAGAGATGGGTGGGGACTTGAATAGGCTGGAACCCACAAAAATGGAGAATTTTAAAGATAGGATGGCCACTTGGGTTCTTCTAAAGGAAGGGGGTTTTTTTGCCCTACATGCAGTCAATGGTGGGGTATGATGAGAACTATGGGCTCTAGTTTGTTAATGGATGGAATGATAGAAAGGTCACCATTAATGGAATCACCTTCCAAGTCACAGAGAAAGTGATTGCCATGGTGAATGACCTCTCAATGAAAGGGAAAAAATGGAGAAAGATAACCAAAATTTATGATGAGGCTAGTATGAATAGCTTCTTTGTGGAAGATGAGGAGTTGATTTGTTACAGAGGAGGGTTTAAAAGAGACAAGCTACTTTCCCCATGGGATGATGTGTGCTTGGTCCTTATGAGGTATTTGATGTTGGAGGGAAGATTCGATGTCTGCTATTACTATCATTTCCCTTTGTTAAATCATTTTAGGAATAGGGATTTCATTTCTATCCCTTTTAATCTTTTGCATTCTCTTGAGGATATGGTTGTTGATGTTAGAGAAAAAGGGAGTAAAGGTTTAAATTTTACCATAATTCTTCACGGCTTAATCTTCTACCTCTATTAGTTTCACCTTGCCTTGTGCCCCCCTAGGGTGGTGGTGGTGGATAACCAGCACCACCACCAAAATTCACCCCCAAGCTCTAGTACGGGCACTAAAATTCACACCCCCAACCCTCCCCTAGTAGGGAAAACAAGAAAAAGAAAAAATCTGATATAAAAGTGGAACAAAAGGGAAATAAGAAGATAAAAATTGAAAAACCAATTGAGGTTGATGGAGAGGATTTGGAGGAGACTAGGGGTAAGGCTAGGAGTAGATCTAGTAGGCTTGCACAATCTCAAGCTAGGTGCAAATAGAAATCCATCAGAGATCTGGTTGAGGAGGTTGAGGAAGATAGTTCTGAAAACAATAATGAAGGAAGGGAGGAGGAAGATATTTCCAACTTCAAGAAGGATGATGCAAAGGAGGAGGGAGAGAATTTTTTTAATTCGGGGGATAATTTGGTCGATAATACTCAAACCCAGGCATTTGCTGGTAATTTTGTGAATACAGAGATCACCCATGTGTTTGCCGATTTTTCACTCAAACCCATTACCTTTTGTGAAGAGAGAAACAAGATAAAAACCTCTGCCATAACTATTTCCTCCTTGGTTAAGGATAATTCTAAGGTTTCCTCTAACTCAAGGGTTTTTTAGGATGATATCCAGGTGCATAAAGCCAAGGAGGAAGCACTAAAGGTGGAAGCAGAGACTAAGGAAGGGACTGAGGTGCTACAAGACCGATATGCTAATCTAGAAAGGAGGGTTAAAACATTGGAGGAAGGGTTTTTTAACTTCTCCAAATTTTGCCTCAAATTCACACATGTTGCATCTACCACCCTCCAGTTGCTGGCGTAGGAAAAGGAGGACACAGGTATGGATATGGAGGACCATAAGTTGCTCTTCAAGTTCCTTATGGATGATTGGGCCTGGATCTTTCTGGATGCAAAAGGGAAGGGGAAAAAAGATAATTATGTTTCTTAGTTTACTAGGATCCTTGGATCCAAGACTTTTTATGTCTTACTGTTGGTTAAGGTTTTGCTGGTATATAGCTATTATTAAGACTCGGGTTGGCCTATTATGCCAATTTTGGTTATGTTGAAATTTTGTAGTTTGCTAGCTATCTCTGTTTGGTTTTAGCTTAGTTGCTCTTAAACTCTATTGGTTTTTTATAAATGTTTGAAACTATGTTGATATTTAGTTAGTATTTTGTCTGCTGCTGGTTTCTGCTAGTAATGTGCTGGTTACTAGTGCTTGTATGGGCCAACCCCCTCATTTTTGTCACTTTTAATTTCAAAAACATTTGAATACTTTTCAACTTGAATTATCTTTTTTGAATAAATATAACACAATGTAATGTACAACTTCAACTTGCACAAAATAAATATTTTTCCCATTGATTTAGGAATGGTTGATTGTTGATGATTTTCCATGAATATTGGAATGTGTTGCTTTATTGAAATATTATCCTTCCTCTATTTATTATTTTTTCAAATCCTTCAATATGCCTTGAGTTCTCTTTTATGGTTGTCTGGAGCTCTTGTTAGAAAGTCCCTTCGAAACCTTCTTCTTGTCATGAGATAATTAATACCTCATTTGACTACATTTTAGTATCTTCCACACTTATAGAAAAATATTATAAGTAATTTGCATCATATTACAAAAAATAAATCAACTATCTACTTAACATTCTACCTTAAACAACTAAAGAACCTTCCATTATTCCTCAAATCCACTTTATAATCAATGTTTTAAGAAGAAATATATTATATATTGGGTTAATTATGAGACCAATTATGGTCTCATCAAGAGGTTTTCAAGCATAAATAGCTAGCCACTACCAAGGTCCAATAGAAAAGCTTTTTCAAGAATCAACATTTTGTTGAGCATTGGGTTGTAGGAGCCAAGTCACACAAAGAAGAAGTTGAATGTCAGGGAGAGGAAACCAAAAACCAGACAAATAATGTTGAGTTATAGGTAGAGATACCTAAAGAAGATGAGAAAGCACGATCAAGTGATTTACCACGAGAAAAAGAAGATCTAAACATGTCTTAGCAAAATATGTTAGAATACACCATACACCAAATCAAATCATTGGAGATAATTTTTTAGGAGTCATGACAAGAAACAAGTTGAAGAGGGATACATGTTTAATATGTGACTTTAAGCCTATATTAGTTAAAGATGCATTGGAGAATGAATATTAGATTAAATGAATGAATGAGGAGATTGATCAAATAGAAAAGAACAAGACACAACATTGGTACCAAGGCCAAAGGACAAGAATATGATTAGAACAAAGTGGGTATTCACAAACAAGTTGAATGATAAATGTGAAGTCACAAGGAATAAAGTACGACTAGTTTGTAAGGGATATGGACAGGAGGAAGGAATTGACTATGGAGAGACATTTTCCCTAGTTGAAAGGTTGGAAGGATGAAGAACTTTTCTTGCATATGGTGCTTAAAAAGGATTTAAAGTATATCAAATAGAGATGAAATCTACATTTCTGAATGGAATCTTGGAAGAAGACACATTGAACAACCTGAAGGATTTGTTGATCCTAACAAGAGGAACATGGTACGCAAAATGCATAAAGAAATATATGGTTTGAAATAAGCCTCTAGAGAATGGTATGAAAGGTTGAACACTTAGTTGGTAAAAAATGGTTTTGCAAGAACTAATGAGAATAACAATTTGTACTTGAAAAGTAAAACTGTGAACAAGATATTGCTAGCTGAAATATTTGTTGATGATATCATATTTAAGGGACATGATTTGTCATGCAAATCATATGCTAATGAGATGGAGAAATAAATTGAGATGTCAATGTTTGGAGAGATTAAATTATTTTTTGGTTTGCACGTTTATCAAATGAAGAGAGGTATTTACATTACACAATCAAAGTATATCAAGGAGATATTGAAGACTTTTGAAATGGAAGATTCAAGACCAGTTAAAACACGTATGGTGATTAGACATAAAATTTCAAAGAATGATGATTTTGCTAATGTAAATCAAATATTGTACAAGTCAATGATTGTAAAATTGTAAATATGTTGTTCATAGCAGACTTGATATTGTGTTAGAAGTTGGTATTGTTGCAAGATTTTTTGCTAATCCTAAGAAGAATCACATGATGGTTATGAAAAGGATATTGAGATATCTGAAAGGAAAAAAGTACTATAGATTATGGTACAAGAAGAATGACAAGTTTGAGCTGAAATTTTACATAGATGTTGATTGGGTTGGAAACATTGATGATAAAAAGACTACAAGTGGAGGTTATTTCTTTCTAGAACATAAATTGATTTCGTAGACAAGAAAAAAAGAAAAATTGTATTTCTCAATTTGCAATAGAGGCTGATTGTGTTGTTGCAATAATTAATTTTTCAAAAATTGTGTGGATCAAGCAATTGTTGAAAGGTACGAAGGAGGAGATTACTGAACCTGTTGTGATGGCCGGTGATAACACAAGTGCTATAAACATATTTAAGAATCATGTGGTGCACACAAAGAACAAGCATATTTTAATCAAGTATCATTACAAGAGAGAGTTATTACAAGACAAAGATGTCATACTAGAATATGTGAACACAAAGGAGAAGGTAGTTGATATATTCACCAAGGCATTGCCTAAGGACACATTTGAGTATCTAAGATGTAAGTTAGGGGTTATTCCCCTATTTGAAGGAAGATGAGAAGAGATGCAATATTGCATCAAATGTTATGATTAGAATATCTTAATGTTATGATTAGAATATATTACACATTGATGTAGGAGGTCACACTTTATGGCTTCCTAAAGTTGTGAAAAGATGGATAGAGTTATGAGTAGATGAAGCTACAAGTCAAAGATGAAAGTGGGAGTTTTTCATTGCAAGATTAGTTAGATGGTGAAAAGATGATCATGTGTATAGAATGGATGATGTCTTTGACATTTTTTTCAAATAGGGAGAAGATGTATGAAATTTAGCATATTAGTAAAAAATAAGATGATGTGTTACAAGTGCTAATACAATTGTTGTTAGATTTAAGAATCTGCAATTGGTATCATATTGGGAGAAGTGTAATAGAAGAAAAGAGGAAGCATATTGATGTTGCATGGATGAGAATTAGAATGAAACTAAGGATATTAATGAAGATTAGATATAGATTATAAAGGGAGCTATTAAAGACAAAGTCTTTTTCATTTGCATGGTAACTAGAGGTGTTGCCATCAATGCCAAAGAGAGAGATTGCTAGAAACTAAAATTGGAATAATTGTTATGTTGTCATTGATGTCAAACTTTAGTAGTGAGACATTTTCTAATAGTGTAGAGTGTCATATCAGTTGATTGATGAAAAATATTTGAAAAGAGAGACAACTAGATGAATTAGTGAATTTTTTGAGTAAAGAGGAGCAAGTGTGTTGGAATTACAATGGGCACTTGATCTATTAGTCTTTGACAAGATAATGTGTTATTTAATCATTATATGAAGTGAAGAAGATGGTTGAGTTAATGTATAGAAGAGAATACAAGAAGTTGAGTAAAGCATTAAGCTTGACCAAGTGAAAGTTTCACTATGTCAATGAAGAAGAAGATAAAGGAACTAAAGAGATAGTCAAGTAAGTAGTATCAATTGAATGATAGTTATGGTCAAGCAAGATGAAGAAAGAAAATGCAATAGTGACCAAATGTAGTGAAGACCAAGTGAGATAGTGTAAGTCAAGCAAGACATAATAGTAGAGACTGAGCTACCCACTGATGAAAGAGCATAAAAACATAGTGATGATCGAGTGTCAACATTTTTATAATTTGTGAAGAATTAATATTTGAGGTCAACATAGTTGAATTTTTAGATTGGTCAAAACACTTCAATAGTAAGGATTAATGAGTTGGCATATTTAATGCATAGATTGAGTTTGTTGAGCAATTAAAGGCAAGGATTCAAGGAAATGAAGTTTCTAGTAGTTTCAAGGAAAGGAGAAGAAGACAAAATGATGGACATATTCAATGAATCTAATCAAACCTTAAGATTTAGAGTGATTTTGAAGTGGAAAAAGATCATTGCTACCTATTTAAGGAGGTATAAGGGATGTTTATGAAGGTTGGTTCATTGTTGATTGGCAATTTTGTGAAGAATCTATCAAGAAAAGAGTAGCAAAGGAAAAGTAAAAAGATTGATGAAGTGTGATTTCTTGAAGGGTCGCCAAGAATATCAAAGATGGAGAGTATAATGAAGTCCAGTCAATGAGCTAGCAACTAAGCCAAATGGAAATTTGAATTTGTAAAGTGAGTTATATCTTGACAAATCAAACTTAGTTGTTACTTTCTAACCATTGTGGTAGTAAAAATTATTTAATCAAGGTTGACCTAGAAATCATTTGTATATCCTTTAATCAAGGTGAAATTATAGTGGAATGATCCAAAGTCCTTTGACTAAACCACTCCTAATAGGGTGATTAAATTCTTTAATAGGGTCACACCTAATAGTGTGTTTTGTAACCTTTAATAGGGTTGGCTCTTAACTGAGCTCACTTTAGAAGAGTGAAAAGTGGTCACATTTTACTTGGTGTTTTTTCCCAAATTGAGTTTTCACGTTAAATATTGGTGTCATATATGTGTGATCATTTTTTTGTGATGCATCGTATTTGGTGTCATTATTTTTTCTCATTGTTATATAATGAACAAAGAGCTAGTGATGAATGAATAAGTTAAGTTTCTATTTTGATCGAGTAATTTAATGAGTTTGAATAAGTTGTTAAAAGTTGAATTGGTACATCTAGACCTATGGATAATTGATTCACCCCATCTCCTCTTAGTTATCTTAAATATTCTAATAGTCACATTTTATTAATATTTATAACTAATTTCATGGAAATGTTAGGTTTGCTAACAATTGATCTATTACCTAAAATCTTACCTCCAAATTCTTTTACCCTTGATTGGTTGGAATCTACTTGTAGTTGTTGGAAGAAACACATTCCATGAGGGACCATGATCCTCTTCTCCACCACATCTCAAAAACTTTTTCTCAGTGTAGGATGAGTTTGAGCCTTTATTTCTAGAACATCATTGCTCTACTCACAAGAACCCATCAGATAGATTGAACAACCAGGAAGGTTATTCCATAATTAATGTGAGAGACTTTCCATCAATGGAAGTACCTCCTCATGAGATGTGCCTTGTGTTGTCGAGCAACTTCATTAGAAAACTCTATTGCAATCTTGCTATTATTATGATATACAATATAAAATATGTTATATTATTATTATAGCTATGATTATTATATATTTATATTATATATTATAATTATAATATAATTTATGTATAATATATTAGTACTATATTATATATACAAAAATATTAATTATATGTAATTCAAATATCAATAAAATAAAATTAACACTATTATTATATTTACAAATAAAATTAAGAAAACACTTTAAAATAATTATAATTTACAATCAATAATTTTAAAAATTTTGTTATCGGTAAAAGGCCTAAGCCAAATAGATTTATTAATTTAAACTTATAGGTGAGTTCATAATTTTTTCTCTCATTCAAAACGAGCACTGGTAGGAAAGAACAGAGTCAAGAAAACCTCTAGTCTTTTTACATTACTAAAATTTGATTTGCATTCTCATTATCAAACTTCTTTTTGAAGCTTGATTGCTTTTTAGATTTCCTACTTCACAAGATATATTTTCTTGCATATTTTCTTTTGGCTAAGATACTTGTTAGTAGTAATGAATCATAGAAATCACATAAAAAAATTGTAAATAGCTTTTTTCTAATTAAATAGAGAAAGCATATTTTTTCTTTAACCACTTTTGAAATTTGAAGTTTTTTTATGACAAAATAAAAATTGAGTTATTAGGAAAGTTTCTATTAGCAATTTCTCATACTAAGAGGGACCAAGAATCCTACACAACTTGAAACTAGAAGAGGAAATACACATCTATGCAATATGATATTATGGAAACAAATTGCACTCAAATTAATAGCGAATGGCTATCTAAAGAGAAGGTCTAAAAGAAAAATAGAAAAAGACACCATAACTTAAGACATCAAAAAACTTACTTATCACATAGCACCTGTAAAAGGATTATTCTATTGGATACAATTGATTAATTGTGTGTTGTCTTTGATATTACACAAATATCATATCATTATCAATCAATATATGTCGAGCTCACTCGAGTAGTGAAGACAGTTCTCAGTGTCTACCGAGTGTTCTTGTGTTTTCCTAGTTTAGAAGGTTATTTCTACCAAGTTAACTCCAGTGTCAAAGGAAAAGTTGCAGAAAGTGAGTGTTAATCGAGCTCACTCGGTTAATGAAGGAAAGTTGGATGGAAGTAGTACTAACCAAGCTCACTCGATTGTCAAAGGATTTTTGCAAGTTTTTAGTGCTAACCAAACTTCTGTTGGTTAACAAAGGAAATTATTTTTGAGTTAGTTTCTACCGAACTAGGTCAACCAGTGAAGGATTTTCTAATTTTGTTGTATTAAGCTTAATTGTTTTATCTGTTGATTCTAGCCAACTAAAGTGATGAATATTGATTATTCTAAGTTGTATATGAGCCAAATCTAAAAAGTGGAAAATATAAGGTCAAGTTGTGATTTCAAATAATGTAATTCATGATGATGTGATTGAAGAGCTCATGATGAGAAGAGGTAGCGAATTTGAAGGATAAGGAGAATATCCTTGTGGAGCAGAAAAGATATATTCGATCAAGAAGGATCAAGTACATGCCAGAATAGAGATTTAAATCAGAAAATTAGTTTCATTCAAATCAATTCATCCCATTGTTACTCTCTAACCATTGTAGTAGTGATCTAAATCTCTTAATAGAGTTGGCTTAACAACTATTTGCAAATCCTCTAACAAGGTGGTAGTTCTGCTGAATTGTCTTAAGGCCTATAACAAGGCCACTCCTAAAAAGGTGATTAAATCTTTTAATAGGGTCACACCTAACAGTGTTTTTTGTAACTTTTAACAGGGTTGGATCCTAATAGGGCTCACTTCAGAAGAGTGAAAAATAGTAACTCGTTGCAATTGGTGATTTTTCTCAAATTGGGTTTCCACATTAAATACTAGTGTCATATGTGTTCATGTTATTTTTTGTTATGTGTTTGCAACTTAGTTAAAATAATGTTAATCATAGAAAACATCTAAAGGTTTATATGTTAAGAATTTACTGAGCCAATTCAGTTATTACCAAGTTACAACATTTTGTGTCTGTTTATCGAGTTTTAGCTGTATTTCATTTTTTAGTTTTCATTTTTTGTACTAACATCTAAGGGATCTAGGATTTATTTTAGTAGTAACTAATTCACCCCTTTCTTCTCAGTTACTCCTCTTATATTTTGAACAATTGGTATCAAAGCTTTTGGTTCTTGCAGCCAAGGTTTCAAGGACCTAAGCTAAAGATCAAGATGTCTTACAAAAGAGAGATTCCCAAGCTGAACATAAACAAGTTTGTAGCATGACAAGGAATTATGAAGTTACATCTAGCTACCATCAGTCATTCAGGCTACAAGTATCTTGATGCTAAATACAAGACTCCCACTGGAACTTTATAAGTTGAAGATATTTCTAAAAAGAATAATCATAATATCATGATGATATATATTGTATTTTCTCTTAGTTATGCTAAATTTGATGTGGTAAAATATTGCAAAACTGCTTATGAAATGTGGTTCAAATTGAAAGATATCTATGGAGGAGATGAAAATGTAAGAAGAGCCAAAGTAGAAAGCCTTAGAGGACAATTTGATCAAATGAGAATCAAGGAAGATGAAAACATTCTAGTGTAAGTGCAATCAAAGCATCTGGAGGAGACATTAAGGAAGAAACTATTGTAAGTAAAGTACTCAAAACTCTTCCTCCTATTTATGCAATTAGAGTGTCTACTATTCAAGAAATGAGATGTGATCCAAATAAAAAATTAGGCTTCAATGCTCTAGTTGGAAGATTGACATCTTTTGAATTAGATAACTATGATAACTATGTTCCTGCTTCAAAGAATATTGAATCTGTATTTAAAGCTAAACTCACACTCAAAGAAAAAGGTAAAAAGTCAAATTCCAATAAATCAGGAAGTGAAGAATATCGAACATCAAAAGAAAGTTTAGATAGTGATCTTGAAGTTGTTGAAGCCTTGCTTGCAAGGAAGTATTTCAAAGGCAGAGTAAAGCACAAGGGGAAAGTTTCTTTGATCTTCTTTTCTTGTGATGAAGTTGGTCACATTGTTAGTAGGTGTCCAAACAAGGAAATCAAGGATGGGAAGAAAAGAAATAAGCATAAAGGCAAGAAGGACTCCAAGAACTACAAGAACTACAAATACAAAGGTAAGAAATCTTGTTTTATAGTGAAAGATTTTGATAACAGTGAAGATGAAATGGTATATATTGTTGTGAATGATGAATCTGATGACGAAGGAGATAAGATGGTAGTTATCTCTCATGTTAGCAAACAAGATATATGGATTATTGACAGTGGTTTCTCACATCATATGATTGGAGAAAAAACAAAATTTGAGCACATGAAATATTATGATGGAGGCAGTGTAGGATTTGGAAAGAATGAACCTTGTAACATAAAAGGAAAATGATGTATCTTGTTGACTAAAGAACTTGTATGTGACAATGCTTATTGGTTTGAAGGACTAAAGCATAATCTACTGAGTGTGGCACAATTAAATAACATTGGATTCAAGGTAGAATTCATGAATGGATAGGCCAAACTACTAGATGCAAAAGGAAATTTGGTTGGATCTGGCAAACAAACAAGGTAATCTATTTTATCTTGATCTTAGTGATTATTCATGTGTTATTGCTCAAGTAGAAGAAAGTTGGTTATGGTACAAAAGACTATATCATGTGAACTTTGATAATCTAGTTAAGATAAGAAAACATAGAAGAGTAAGAGGTATTCCTAGTTTGAAAAAGCCTGACATGGGTTTATGTAAGAATTGCTAAATTGGTAAGATGGAAAAGACTAGCTTCAAAAGAAAAGACTATTAGTCAGAAGAAGTCTTGGAAATTGTTCATATAGACTTATGTGGACCTATTGGAATAGAAAGCTATAGTGGAGAATTTTTTTTCATTTTTTTGTTAATGACTATTCTAGAATGATGACAATAATGTATCTAAAGAAATATTAGAAGCCTTTCAAAAAATTCAAGTGGTATCTGGCAAGAGTGGAAAAGGAAACTGGAAAGAGGTTGAAATGCCTAAGATTAGACAAAGGTGGCAAATTCATCTCCCATGAATTCAATAATTTTTGCATTGAAAGAGGAATCAAAAGACAAGTATCAGCCCCTAGTACACCACAACAAAATGGGATAGCTAAAAGAAGAAACAGATCTATCATGGATTGTGCTAGAACCTTGATGATTGAAAAGAATGTTGCTCTCAAATATTGGAAGGAAGTTATCAGCCCTGCAGTTCATACCTTGAATAGAGTTCAGTTGAAGAAAGATTCAAACAAAAGACCTTATCAACTATGGTATGGCTACAAACCTAATGTACGTTAGTTGAATGTATTTGGAAGCAAATACTATATATTGAAAGAATCTAGAAAAGAAAAATTTGATGTAAAAGGTGATGAAAGCATATTTCTAGCATACTCCTATACAACTAAAGCATATAGTTGTTTGAATTTGTCTATTCACAAAATCATAGAAAGTGCACATGTCAGAATTGATGAATTTGCAGAAAAGAGTGAAGAAGAAAGTAACAATGAGCTTGGAGATTATAGAAGCTTTGTTTACTATGAACCTAATACCCTACCAAATCTATCTAAAAGAAAAGAAGCTTTATCTCCTGAGTCCCCAAAAACACCAATAGTTATCAAGTTACGAGACAGTGCAGGCCAAGCTACAAGGACCTGAGTCACAATTAGAGGCTACTGAGCTAGTTCAAATCGAGCCTGATGGACACAAGCTTGAAATTGAAATTCAAAAAAAAGATGGTGGAACTCATGCAAAGAAAAAAGAACCTATATTAGTGAGATATGTCAAAAAAAATCATGTACCTGAGCAGATCATTAGAGACAAATCAAATGGAACAATGACAAAAGACAAATTAAAAGGTACATGTTTACTTGCTGAATTTGAACCTAGAAGTGTTAAGGATCCTTTGGAAAATGAAAGTTGGATTGAAGTAATGAATGAAGAGATAGAACAGATAGAAAAGAACAAAACTTGGACTCTTGTTTTTAGACCCAAGGATAAAAATGTAATTGGTACAAAGTGGGTATTTAGAAATAAATTAAATGAAGATGGAAAAGTTTCAAGAAACAAAGCAAGATTAGTGTGTAAAGTTTATTCTCAAGAAGAAGGTATTAACTATGGGAAGAATTTTTCTCATGTGGCAAGAATAGAAGGTGTTAGAACCTTACTAGCATATGCAACACATAGAGGATTTAAAGTATATCAAATGGATGTCAAATCTGCATTCTTGTATAGAATTCTTGATGAAGAAGTCTACATTGAACAACCAAAAGGTTTTGAATATTCTAGCAAAAGAGACATGGTTTGAAAATTATATAAAGCATTATATGGTCTCAATCAAGCTCCTAGAGCTTGGTATAAAAGATCTCATAATTACCTAGTATAGATTAGCTTTCAAAGGACTAATGATAACAGTAGTTTGTATATAAAGGAAGGTCCAGACAAGAAGATTGTGTTGGCAGAAATATTTATTGATGATACTCTATTAATAGGAAATAATGACTTGTGCAAAACATTTTTAGAAGAAATGAGTAAATAATTTGAGATGTCCATGTTTGGTGAGATAAAATTCTTTGTTGGGTTGCAAATACAATATAAAAAAAATGGTATCTACATCACTCAATCTTAAGTATATCAAGAAAATACGGAAGAAATTTGGAATGGAAGATTCAAGACCAGTTGGAACCCCTATTTCTACTAGACATAAGCTCTCCAAAAATGATGATTCAAAAGAAGTAGAAAAGACCACTTATAGATCAATGATTGGAAAATTATAGTATGTAGTACACACAAGGCTTGATATTGCTCTAGTAGTTGGAATAGTGGCAAGATTCTCAACAAATCCAAAGGAAAATAACATGATGGAAATCAAAAGAATCATGAGATATCTAAAAGGTACTGAAGACTATGGTTTATGGTGTAAACTTGGAGGCAATTTGGACTTAAAAGTGTTTACTAATGTTGATTGGGAAAGAAGTCTTAATGATAGAAAAAGCACTAGTGGTGGAGCCTTCTTTCTTGGTAAAAAGACTAGTATCTTGGACAAGCAAGAAGCAAAATTGTATATCTCAATTCATAGCAGAGGCAAAATATGTAGTAGCAGTAGTCAATTGTTCTAACATTTTTTGGTTCAAACAACTATTGGAAGGAATTAAGGTAGAGATCAAAGATCCAGTTGTCATATATTGTGATAACACTAGTGCAATCAATATATCAAAGAATCCAATAATGCATTCCAAAATAAAGCATATTGCTATAAAATATCACTTCTTAAGAGTGTACACTTGATTTGTGTCACACTCTAAACCCTTCTATCCAAACGATTCCATGAGTTGGAATGTTCGGATGTCGGCTTAGAGCTCCCTATCCACGGAGTGCAAGAGAGTATATTTCAAGAATAAGAAAGCTCTCAGATGAGACTTAGAGATACTCTTCTTGCTAGTAAACCATGCAATGGGAGGTTCCAAAGACAAGATGCAAGAATGCAAATGTCCCAAGGAGTTCCTCAAGAATGCAATGCAAATGAAGATTAAGCTAAGATGAGAATGCAAAATGCAGCTATGCTAAAACATGTATGAGAGTGTTACAATACCATTATTAAGCTATGTGAGATTAAGATACATGTAAAAATGAAAGCTAAGCTAAGATAGAATTCCATGGATGAGAGAATGTAGACACAAAAGAGAAGTTCTCCACAAAGCTCCAAAGAAACCTGTTAGAAAACCTGCAGCATAACAATATTCAAAAGATGGATCGATTGAGGGGGAAAGCTCTCTCCCTTTTAAAGATGTATGGATGGTAGAGATCAAGATGAAGATGGTGGATGATCAACGGTGGAATTCAAAAAGAGGAGTGATCCATGTGCACACACAAGTCAACCAATAGAATATAAGTTGACTTGTCATATAAGACAAAAGTCACAAAGCCTTTTCTTTTAATTGCAAAATAGAAAAAGGACTTTATGTGTGCACTTTAAGTGGGTTAGAAGAATGGGGTCTTTTATTTAATTAAAAGGGGACATGTTATTTTAATCAAATAATGAACTTAGGATAGCATAGTCAAACTATAGGTTATAATCAAATAAATTGATTATTAGCAATTTGGCTTAGGTAAGTGATTAAATTAATTTAGCCAAAATGTTGAAAAGGGGGCTAATAGTCTAGATGATCATTTTTAGGTGATTACATTTGCCCCTTTTTGACTAATGCGTGATCAATCTGGGAACACATTATGTCAAAGAAAATCGAAGCCAAGTAGGCGATGATAGATATAGATGTCTAATTCCGAAGAGTGAAATGTAAAAATAGATAGCAAGTCCTGAATGCACAGCCTGATAGCAGTAGTACTGAACACTAGGAAGAGATGATGTCAGAATTCAAGAAGAATACTAACACTTAGAAAAGTAGATAGAGTGAGAGAAAGTGAGAAGATCAAGCAAATGCTCCTAAGCAGTGATAGAGTATTTCTGCCCCCTCGGGATCGAAATTGAAATGAGGTAAGGGGATGCAAAAACTGGCTAGAAATGAGAAAATTAGAGCATAGCAATGTCCAAGATGACAGATAGATGATTAGAACCCAAGAATGACTATATAAAAAAATTGATAAAATGCCCCAGTTTGACTAGAGTTGACCTTGAAGGATATAGCATAAAAATAAGGTCGAAATGAGTAGAAAGGTGATTTTAGACATGAAATAGTGAATTTAAGTAGATATGAAGTATGGAAATGATGAAGACATGAAGAAATGAAGATGCCCCAGTGATGATTCAGAGATTAGACCTCAAAAGGTTAGCTAACTGCTCAGAAGAAAGTAGAATTTTAAAAGACAATTTTGACCATCAAGATGAACTCGAATTTGGATTTCGATCCTGAAAATGAATCTAGGACATCAAAATTATTTAAGAGGTCAAAACTTTATATAATGTGATGACAAGATAGAAAAGAGATGAAGCAAAAGATTAAGAAGGTGAAAAGACATGAACAAGAAGAAAGTAAAGAAATATATGAAAGGAGTTAGCTGATATGTCCACAGAAAAGATGAAGAGAGAGCTCTCCCCATATGCAAGAATGCAAGACTAATCTAGAAAATGAACCTAAACTACATTCTAATATGCAATGTGGTTTACTAGCAAGAAGTGCATAACATTTAGACTCTTAATTTCATCATTGAGCATTTATTAGGGACATCATGAGATCATACAACCATCACTAGTATAACTATGAGGATATGAATATGATCGATATTAGATAGGTATGTGGAAATCCAATATAAGCATCAAAGACATGTAAGTCAAGATAACTACGCGATTAGATTCCCTAAGTTTAATTTAGCAAGATTACACCTGTATCAAGGCATAAGCACCAGGATAAACCCTGAGTGTGGTCTTGCGAAACAGTCAAGGATGATACATTTGTAAGTCAACGTGTTGGATAGGACAAGCATAAATGCTTACAACACTATAGAAAAACAAAGTATACCCACAAGAAGAAATCAAGAAAGTATGTCCCATGCCCCCAGTCTTCCAGTCAATGACATCCTTGAAAGACTATTAGGGAGGGAACACATGGAAAAAAAATCATCATAGATAGCACACAAAGTAGATAAAGGTTAGCATAGCTTAGTCATTTAAGTGTTAAAGTGTGTGTGTGTAAGTCACTTGGCCATTTCTACAAGACTTGATTCTGACAGTGAGAAATATTGCGACATCGGAGACCGTAGGTAAACTATCTATAAAGTGTTAAAAAACACTTGATGTCAAAGTGCGTAGGGGTAGTGTTGAGAAACATTGTTTTGTGAGTTGTCAAAGAAACCCTAATGCACAAGAATACCTCAATAGGCTAAGTAGCTATGCCCCCAAGATGAGGACAAGAAACAATTCTAAGCTAGGAAATGTGTAGCGAAGTGGATGATTGAGATTGATAGACATAGGTGCAAGGGTTTCAAGTAGCGCATGTTTCCAGGTTTTCACCACTTGACAGATTTATTTTTTTCAGGACATTTTTCAATTTTTTTTTGTATTTTTGTATTTTATTTTTTTGGTGATACATCAAAGAACCTATTGCTAGGTTTTCACTAAGATGATCATTTTTTCAGGACATTTTCTCTTTTTTAGGATTTTTTTAGCATCATATGTGATTTTTTGAATTTTTTAGAATAATTTAGAGATCACTAGTTCTCAAGCAAGATCACATCATTTTCTCCCAATGTCTAGCAAGGTATAGGACATGATGGAGAAACAAGCTGATAGATAAGCAAAGATGCATAAGAAAGGAATGTGAAACAAGTGAAAGTGATCCTCAAGGACTGACTCCTCAAGAGTACCCAAGCTAGGGAAAGAGGTGAAATAGTCATATGAAGTATGTTTTGGATAAGCAATGGAAGAAATGAGCAAGATAGCACGTAGGATAAGTACTGAAGCCAACAAGTGAGATAGCATGAAGTGTGTAGTCCAAAAGAGTAGCCATGTCAAGAGACCTATGAGAACCATGTTTCATTTATTATGATCAAGACCAAGGGGTCAACTAGATAGGATAGCGATGGGATAGAGCAATAAAAATAAAGCTCAAGATAGAGGCTATGAGGGAATGAGAAAGAACAAATAGAGAATCTCATGGATAAGATAGACAATATGCAAAGATAGCTTAACATTGTGAAGATCAAAGAGAGAAGAGGGGATAGATGGATGATGGAAGAATTACACATGATGCCTGTTTGCTAGGTTTTCATCATGGTACTTATCCAAGGTGCCACAAGAAGTAGTTTTCACCATAGGATAAATTTATTTCTCTTTACTTTTGCTACCAAGGTGCCACAAGAAGTGGTTTTCACCAAGGCACGTTTTCATTTTTTTTATTTTTTCTATTTTTTCTTTTTCTTTTTTTTGAATTTTTAGAAAGAGCTCAAGCTTTTTGAATTTAGATAGTTCTCCTATAGGAAATATAAGCCATGATAAGCCAAGACCATAGAAAGGTATGCTCAAAGATGTTGATAGGGTGATGAAAGAGAAATGGTAGTAGGAAGAGTATATGGAAGATAATAGTTCATGTATAGAAAGTTAGTGTAAGCTTTAGAGGATTTCATGAGGGTAGTTGAAATATTGTACAAGATCAACATTGACACACACCTTGAAGGGTATTGGAATGATGGAGGAATCATGGATGAAATAGCTTGAGATTTAGATGTATGAGGTGGTAGAAGAGATTTGGAAAAAAGTGGAGTGGAAGGCTTTGGAATATTTTTAGAAAGATTTTTGGAAGAAGATGGAATGAAAGCCTTTGGAAGCTTGAATGTCAACTTTGAAGTATTTTCAATATTCAAGTCTTTTAAAAGAGACTTGGGAATCCATATAGCTTTATATTTTCCTTCAGATACTTCAAAACACATTTCTTCAATAATGGGTTTAGGAACCCATATTTTCTTTGATTTAGCTTTTTTAATAGTGGACCTTTGCGGTCTCTTTTGTGCATTCTCCTTCTTAGTATTCACATTTCGATTAGATGGGACATAGTGATCTTTCTTTTTCAATGGATTCTTATGTTTATTCTCACTTCCAAAGGACTCGGGATTTGTGGATGAATAAGGCTGATATGACTGGTTTAGATGTATAGATGGGTGAAAAGTCATCAAGGATGAGTGTCTTTGTTGATCTTGAGGTATTATTGGAGAGCTAGGGAATGAGCTAGGGGTGAATGTAGGAGATGGAGGAACATAAGGCCCCAAAATGGATGGAAGGTTTGAATGCTTTAGCTTAGATGGATAAGGACCAAGGATAGATTTAGAAGATGCAAAGGGATAGTGGGATGGGATATCAACATCTTTAGAGTGAGAAACATGGTCAAAGCCATCAATAGACTCATGAGTACCTTTGATAGGAACAACATTTTTAATAGAAGCACTTGAAGCTTGAGCACAATTTTGAAGTGGATGTGGCGAAGTAGAACATGAGGGGATGCTTTGATCTTGACAAGTAGCTTTGGATAGCATATGAAGAGAACTTTTCTCATAATTTTTAGTAAGCTCAAGGGAGATAATGGAAGTGGTATCTTCATCAAACTTAGGAGGTGGACAAGATATAGGATATGGAGGGGAAAAATCTTGAAAGAGATGAAAGGGTGCTTGATCTTGATCTTTCTTGACATTTATAGATTTTTCTTTTTGAGAGTCCTCTTGACATGGAGCCACTTCCAAGGACAAGGGAGAATGAAGAGTGTTAGAAGAAGTGGAAGATGTAATAGAGCTGCTACTAGACATAGGTTCATTAATGTAATCTTGCTCAAGAGAAGTATCCTCATCACATGAGTCATTATATGTATCAATAACTCCATTATAAATAAGATCTTGGATTTTATGTTTCAGATCAATGCAATTTGAAGTACTATGCTCATTATGTCGATGATAAGCACAATAGATATCCAAGAATGGATTTCCATATGAGCTAGACTTAGGTAATATGATGATCTTATTGCTAAGAAGTTTTTGCAATGTGTCATCATAAGAACCTTCCAAAGGAGCAAAAGTTCTATTAAAAGTATGTCTAGAGTCCTTTTGTTGTTTCTCAAGTGAATGGTATGCGTCAATGTCTTCATCATTAGCTTGGTCAAAGATAGGTCCATCATGAAATTTTAGCATAGGCTCAAAGGAGGTATCACTTGCTTGTTCTCTAAAGAGGTCTTTAGATCTAGAAGATGAAGACATTTGATGTCTTGAAGTAGAGCATGTAGACCTAGAAGAAGAGGATGACCTCAAAGAAGGTGACTCACATGCATCTAAAGACCTTAAGGAAGATTCATGTAATGATGCAATCTTCTCCTCTAACCTTTTCTCAAGTTTAAACTTCATTTCTGTCATGCGCTTAGAGAGATGAAGGTAAGAAAGATCATTTATCTCTTCTAGTTCTTTGTATTGCACATATAGATCTTGAAACTCTTTAGTGACATGGAGGATATCATGATCATCTAGATTCGGTTGAATTTTGGTAGCACAAGGTTTAGATCCCATAGTTTTAGATACAACGCCAAGCATAAAAGAGCCTAGAAGATAACTTGATGTTGAAACTATAGGAGGTAGAGTGTTCACTTGCCAAGATAGTAGAAAGAGATTATAGTGACTTGTCAAACAATATGTCCAAGAAACTTACGACATGAATGACTCAAGTCAATAGCTAGGCAAGATGCCTAGATAGAGCAAGAAAGGTGACAAGTGAACAACTCTCCAACCCAAGAGTGTAGTCAAGAAATCAAGGTAACCATTTTAGCAAAAATATAACTCGCAAGTGGACATAGACCATGAAGACAAAAAGACCAAGAGTGCTAAGACCAAAGAGCCACTTTAAGCATGTTCAAAAACTAGAGACATAGAAAATCAAAGTCAAATGATGAAACCCCCCTTAGTAAGTAATACAAGAAAATGTTTGCACTTGACATTTTGACTTGGCTGACAAAGTTTGACAATAATTGATAGCATAGCAAGTTTGATGTTCAAAAGCAATTTCTTTCCAAGCAAGATAGTGACACATAGAGTAGTCTTCAAACAATCAAGCAAGAGACAAAGCAACCTTGCATGATACAAGCATATGTGACATCTTAAAAGAAATCCCTAGAACTATCGTCATGTGTATGTTCAAAAAAATTTCATAGGTCTAGCACATTCGAGAACACATCAAGCAATATCTACCTAAAGGACATGGTTCATTACTCAACAACTTGGCCCACGCTTGATGCTCCTTTGCCTCACACCAAGTGGTTTCCCACAAGAGATATTGGCTTTGTCATGGAAATGCCATAAGTATAACCAAGGGAACACAGATGGTGAGTGTAAAATCTTGGGGTGATCCGGGTAGTCCACTAGGATCGATCCTTGCACCAAGAAGTTGAGTGGCTAAAAAAGGTAGTTACTAACTTAGGGTGTTTAGATAGGGCTTCCGTTCATAGTGTTCCTCTTGCTCCCAATTACGAGACACCTCACCTTGCGATGAGTAACCGATCTCGTGATCACAAGAGTACCTTAACCATTCTTGCCTAGTGATCTCCCTATGGTCGAAATCCCATAAGCCATCACACTAGGCGAAGACAAACACTATGTCTACCAAAGTTTTGTGTCCTTGGTAGCCTTGAGTTTATAGAGGGTTGGAAGAGCCAGGTAATCGGCTTATCCCCACTTGGGTCGTTCCTCTCAGGTTGTCCGAGAGCAGGCCCTCTAAAAGATTCTAACTACACAAAGTGGATCAACTTTAGAAAGTCAAAATTTTTGGTTCACCACAAGGGTGAAGAGAATACTCTCCTATTCCAATCATTTTCTCCCAAACACACCAGGAAGATTCAGTTACCCCTTGCTTTTGAAACCAAATGGCAAGTCAAGATTTCTGATTCACCACGAGGGTGAAGAGCATACTCTCCTATTACCAAAAGACTTCAATCACAAGTTTTATGTGCCTATAAAAAATGAACAATTATTCAATTCTACACATGGAAACAAAAATCAAGCAAGTTTGAGTTTTTATGCTTTGGGCAGCCCTACAAACAATGTTAGTAGCCCTTGCGCATTTGAAGCTTTGACATGCATTCTTTTTATGCAATGTTTCAAATTTTTTTCATAAGGATGGCAATCTGTAATCACAACTTGTTAGCACCAAAATTTAGTGTGAAATAACATAAAAATATGTAATAAAAAGTGGTGAGTTACCTCAAAAATCCAATTTATCTTCCAACCAAGTACATGCAAAGAAAGTGCAAGTTAATCACAAATGCTCTCATTTTTACTCTTTGGTTTTGACCTAGTCAACAAGATTGGACTTGTTTGCTATGATTTCCTATCCAAAAATAAAAATGAAAAGAAGAGACCCCTATTAAAAATCAGAGAGCTTTCCAAAAATGCAAGAAATTTAAAAAAATCTCTTCATTTGCGCTTTAGAGATTGATTTTGTCAAAACGGGCCAAATTTCTCAAATTGATTTTTTGATCATTAATACAACCTCAAAATTCAAAACACAAAGAAATAACCCCCATTAGAATTAAAAAAATTTCTGAAAATGTAAGTTTTTCGTAAAAATGCGATGATTTGCGATCAAAAATGAGTTTTTATGAAAAACAAAGAAAAAATTATAACTCTCGCAAATCACATCAAAATTCTTTGAAAATTGGACTAACACATTTTGAGCACATATACAACTTGAAAACAAAATTTTACAACCAAACTCTAAATGGTTTAAAATATATGATTAAATCTTTAAACCAACTAGATTTTTGGTCTTCAAACCAATCTACTTATGGGTTGGCTTTAAAATCAAAGTGATAATCCTACAAGAGCACTTAATTAGATCCAATATGCTACTATAAAAAATTAGAGATAAGAAATGAAAGCAAATGAATCTGAAAATTTGATTCAAGCCCCACGGTGGGCACCAAAAATGTACACTCGAAAGTGTCCCACTCTAAACCCTTCTATCCAAACGATTCCATGAGTTGGAATGTTCGGATGCCGGCTTAGAGCTCCCTATCCACGGAGTGCAAGAGAGTATATTTCAAGAATAAGAAATCTCTCAGATGAGCCTTAGAGACACTCTTCTTGCTAGTAAACCATGCAATGGGAGGTTCCAAAGACAAGATGCAAGAATGCAAATGTCCCAAGGAGTTCCTCAAGAATGCAATGCAAATGAAGATTAAGCTAAGATAAGAATGCAAAATGCAGCTATGCTAAAACATGTATGAGAGTGTTACAATACCATTATTAAGCTATGCGAGATTAAGCTACATGTAAAAATGAAAGCTAAGCTAAGCTAGAATGCCATGGATGAGAGAATGTAGACAAGAAAGAGAAGTTCTCCACAAAGCTCCAAAGAAACCTATTAGAAAACCTGCAACATAACAATATTCAAAAGATGGATCGATTGAGGGGGAAGGCTCTCTCCCTTTTAAAGATGTATGGATGATCAATGGTGGAATTCAAAAAGAGGAGTGATCTATGTGCACACACAAGTCAACCAATAGAATATAAGTTGACTTGTCATATAAGACAAAAGTCACAAAGCCTTTTCTTTTAATTGCAAAATAGAAAAAGGACTTTATGTGTGCACTTTAAGTGGGTTAGAAGAATGGGGTCTTTTATTTAATTAAAAGGGGACATGTTCTTTTAATCAAATAATGAACTTAGGATAGCATAGTCAAACTATAGATTATAATCAAATAAATTGATTATTAGCAATTTGGCTTAGGTAAGTGATTAAATTAATTTAGCCAAAATGTTGAAAAGGGGGCTAATAGTCTAGATGACCATTTTTAGGTGATTACAAAGAGAGTTAGTGCAAGATAAAGAAGTTAGATTAGAATATGTGAATACAAAGGAACAAATTATAGACATATTCACCAAGCCATTACCTAAGGATGCATTTATGTATCTAAGAGGTAAGCTAGGGGTCATTCCCTCATTTGAAATTATTGTCTTTGGCATGTGTTGTCTAAGAGGGAGAAGTTTACTATCATATCTCTAAGAATAAAGTAAGGAACTAGAAAGGGAGAATTTTTTCAAAGAAAAAGTTTGCTGAAAGAGGGAGAATTTTCTGAATGAACTTGGTAGTAGTTTTTGCAAACAAAATCTAGTGAAAGGATGAGCTCATATTGATAGAAGGAGTTCTTAGTCTAAATCCAAAAATTTCATTGTGGTATGACACGTTGTGTTGCCATCAATGAAAAAGGGGGAGATTGTTGGATATAATTGATTAGTTGTGTGTTGTCTGTGATGTTACACAAATGTCATATCATTATTAGTTAGTATATTTCAAGTTCACTCAAGTAGTGAAGATAGTTCTTAGTGTCTACCAAGTGTTCCTGTAGTTGCCTAGTTCAGAAGGTAGTGTCTACTGAGTTAACTTAGGCATTAAAGGAAAAGTTGTAGAAAGTGAGTGTTAATTGAGCTCACTCAGTTAATGAAGAAAATTTGGATGAAACCAGTGCTAACCAAGCTCACTTGAGTGTTAACTGAGATCACTCGGTTAATGCAGGAAAGTTGGATAGAACCAATGCTAACCAAGCTCACTTAGTTGCCAAAGGATTTTTACAAGTTGAAGTGTTAACCAAGCTTCTATTGGTTAACAAAGAAAATCATTTCTAAGTTAGTTTCTACTGAGCTGGGGTGGCCAATGAAGGATTTTCTTATTTTGTTATATTAAGCTTAATTATTTTATCTATTGATTCAAGTTGACTAAGGTGATGAATATTGATTATTCTAAGTTGTATTTGAGTTGACTTAACAAAGTGGAAGATATAAGTATAAGGTCAATTTGTGATTTCAAACAATGTAATTCATGATGATGTGATTGAAGAGCTAGTGATGAGAAGAGGTAGCAAATTTGAAGGATAAGCAGAATATCCTTGTGGAGCAGCAAAGATATATTCGATTAGGAAGGATCAAGTATGAGCTAGAACAAAGATTTTTAATTAGAAAATAAGGTTCATTCAAATCAAGTCATCTCATTGTTACTCTCTAACCATTGTAGTAGTGATCTAAATCTCTTAACAATGTTGGCTTAACAGCTATTTGCAAATCCTCTAACAAGGTGGCAATTCTATTGAATTGTCTCAAGACCTCTAACAAGGTCAATCCTAATAGGGTGATTAAATCCTTTAACAGGGTCACCCCTAACAGTGTGTTTTTTAACTTTTAATAGGGTTAGTTCCTAACATGGCTCACTTTAGAAGAGTGAAAAATAATAACTAGTTGCAATTGGTGGTTTTTCCCAATTTGGATTTCCACATTAAATCCTAGTGGCATATGTGTTCATGCTATTTTGTGCTATGTATTTGCAAATTAGTTAAAGTAATGTTAATCATATACAACATCTAAAGGTTTATATGTTAAGCATTTACCTATCCAATTCAGTTATTACCGAGCTACAACATTATGCGTGTGTTTACCGAGCTTCAACAGTATTCAATTTTTCAATTTGCATTTTTTGTACTGACATCTAAGGGATTTTAGATTTATTTTAGTAGTAATTGATTCACCCCTCCCCTATAAATTACTCCTCTTATATTTGCAACATACTCATCCTAAAGTGATAAGTAAATTAATCAAATATTAATACACCCTATTGTCAAATCTAGATGTGAAATATATTTGATCCTAAAGCTTTTATCTTATATTATTTTGTTGAATACTTATACAATTATTGGATTATTGACTAATTTTATTGTTCTTTATTAGAAAATATTTAGTGTCTACTCCTTTGTTTGCTAATGTATCTGCTTCCTTATGTCCTTGTCAATATATGTGTTTGATGTTTTTTTCTTCAAATTTATCAACTATATTCAATGCATATTTAGGTTTAGAGTTTAATATCCAATTTGGCATACTTATTTTCCTTAGTGTATTTAAAATAATTTTTGAATATCTTTTAATAGTTAGCTTTCTTATACCTAATTCCAAACTAAGGATTAATCCTTCAATCAAAGCCTCTAATTTTCTATATTGTTTGATAGCACCCCTAGAGGCTTGGATCATTTTGTTATTTACAAGCCTTTATCAATGTGGATAATACAACCTATTCCTCAAGGACTTGGGTTGTCTCTTGAGGCCCCATCAAAATTTAGTTAAGCCCATCCTTTCGGGGGAGTTTCCTATTTACAAAATCCTAACTTCTTTTCAGCTTTTGAATAGGTCATAGGTGGGTTAATGAGCTTAAACCAATTTTTTCACATCTTTGCATCCCACTCAAAAAAAAGAGTCTTCTTCTTTGTTAGAATTTCTCAAGTCATTAATTTCTCCTTCCATAATGCTTGCTTCTACTTTATTGAGAAATGAAGGTATGTCCATACTTTCATTCATAAACATTCTTCTATTTCTTTCCTTCCAAATTTTGTTAGAAATACAATAGGGAAAGTAAACTCTGAGAGAGGGGGTGGTGAATCAGTCCTTTCAAAACTTTAACCCTTAAAATATTCACCACACATCCATCTCACAATTTTCATATAAACTAAAATAGAAAATTAAGCATATACATCCATAGTATAAAAACAATAAACATTCAACACATATATGACACAAGATATTTGGTCATCCAAAAACCCTCCAATGATAAGGTAAAATTGGGGTGGGGATGACACCCACGAATCTTCACTAATGCAATAATAAAGTGTATCCAATGAGGGCTACAATGTTTGATCATAAATTATGATCTACCTAGTGAAAGGTTTGCCTTGTTAAAGGTTTACAAGATTGTTAGATCTTACCTTGTTAAAGGATTTCAACACCCGACTAGAAGTGTGCCTGGGTAAATGATTTAAACTTACAATAAAGTAAGCACTTTGTCAAATTATGTACAATAGCCTATTAGGACTACTTTGTTAAGAGATTTAATTGATTCACTTGTTAGAATGTCTCAACAATGATCCTACAGTTAGCATTTTGCTGCTAGATAATAGATCACCTCTTTACATGTATCCTTAATCCTCTTTAATCAAACATATAAATTTTTTCCTCTATTCTTCTCTAACTAACTCTACAATGCTCTACTATTTCAGAATTCACTTTCAACTTTTTAGCCCCAATGAATTTTTTTTTGTGCATGCAAACTTCTCTCTTCGCTCCTTCCACATTTACAATCTTTTAGGGTTTTTCCTCCCTATGAAGACTTAGGTGACTTAGGGTTAGGTATGAATCAATGATTGTGATTCACCCATTTTTCCACTTAAAACATCCCTTTAACTGATTGCCTACATGTACTACATAGGAATTCTAAAATTTCCTTCAAAAATATCTTTTAGAATCGTAAAACAATCCTAAATTTGGCTCAAAAATGGTTTACATAGTAGTTTGTGCCATTACAAAAAAATATGTAAAAAATTTCTTACTCGAGACTTAAAGTATCTGATGCTTGGCATCTACTATATCTTTAATGTTATAACTTGACCTCTAAATGACTTGGCATCTGAATGGCTCAATATCAACTATCTTCTTAGTACTTGAGTGACTCGACACTTATTGATCACTCGAAAGATACTATACAACTCACTCATCATACACTATCAGACATCTTATGCTTGGCATATGATACTTGTTCGGCATGAACTAAGAAAATGAGTTAAGTGTATTGTCACTCATATGTCAAAACCAATATGAGATTAACAAATTTTCCATAAGAGTATAGATGGATGTATTTCAATAAGTTATTGTAGACCCTAGGATGCACATATTTAGGCCAACAATTTAGAAAATTTCTTATACAATCTAGGAATGCAATTGACTAGTTAAGGTTTTGGCATAACCATTTCCAACACTTCCTAGAAAAGGGACATTATAACAACAAATGTTTAGCCATCTCAGACTAATTTTTACATAAAGAGCATCTTGATGGTCCCTCAAATCTCATCTTGGTAAACCTGTCTGTCATTAGAATTCTCTCTTACAAAACTGCCCAAAGAAAAATTCTAGCCTTAAGTAGACATGTTGCATCCCCATAAAGATTTAGAGGGATATCTATCTTTTTCATTGTTGGAAGTTAATAATCATTTCATAACATCTTTTAACACTATAATTCCTACTTTTTGAAGTGCTCCAAATTAATTTATCCTTCCTATTTTTATGATTGGCTTGTCTATTTTTCATAAATTGCTCAAAATTTTATTTATCTTGATTTGATAACTGAATTTCTTCAATGGATTTCCCCTTCCAGTCTCTATATTGGTCAACATTGCTTACATTTTTATAATTACTTACATGATGGCCACACAAGTCAATTGAAGTATTTTTAATATTAGTTGGGAGGTTATAGCTATTAGGTGGAGGAAGGCCATCCCATGAATCTTCCTAGAATAGAGCCTCCTGACCTTGACGAATATCCCAAGTGAGATTGTTCATTATAAGAGGACAATATTGCATCATAAAGTTCCAGATTCTAGATCCTTTTGACAAATTTTTGGTACTAAATAATGATAATGAATCTAGGCTATTCAAATACTTATGGTATAAATTTTGTACCCATTTTCTTTCATGTTCTTGAAACATTCTCCAAATTTATTTTTCTCCTAAAGCTTCATTTTTCCAACTCCAATTCTTAATTTCAAAACCTCCATACTCTTTAGGAAAACACATTCAAACTCATTTTATTAAGGCTTATTTCTTTTTTCCTTCCATTCCTTTCCAAAAGAAATTCCTTAATCTACTATCTAGGTGTCTTTTAACTACTTTTGGGAGTGGTAGAAATGACATTTGATAAGTAGGGATGGTTGATAAGATTGATTTAATCATAGTCATTATTCCAACTTTAGTTAGTCATTTACCTTTCAAACTTTTCAAATTTTTATCTATTTTTTTATGATATGAGTCTCCATGTTTTACTTTCTCCTACACCTTTTCCCAATTGAATATGAAGATATTCACAAAAGAAATTCCCTTTCCTTATCCCATTGTATTAAAAATATTTCTTTCTAATTCAAGAGAGGTGTTAAGAAAAAAGATCTTTGACATATCAGGATTTACTTTTTGACCAGAGACTTCTGTGTAGGTATTAATTATTAGTTTAAACTTATGAGCCTCCTCCATTGTGCTTTCTCCCAAAAGGATTGTATCATCTACAAATTATTGGTGATTTATTTTAGGAACTTCCTTTTGTTATTGTGATGCCTTTAATTTTTCCATTCAACTAAGCCTTTTTTTTCCATTTCTAATTGTACCTCTAGATATGCTAAAGAAACCTTTAGGCATACCTTTAATAAGTGGGAGTTGAAATACAATTATATATCAAGTAAATCCATTGATGATAAAAAATGAAGGCTTCCATAATCTTGCATAAAAAATGTCAGTCAACCTTATCGTAAGATTTTTGAATGTCTAACTTCATTAACATACAAGGTTCCTTATTAATTTGAGTTATATGTATTAGTTCTTGGATTATTATTATACCATAAAAGATTGACCTACTTGGGACGAAGCTAGTTTGTTCTTTTGAGATCAATTTTGATAGGACTCTTTTCATTCTATTAGCTAATGCTTTAGACATAATTTTATAAATTGTATTACATAATGCTATAGGCTTGAAATCCCCTAGCTCCTCATGTTCTACTTTTTTTGATATTAATACTAGAAACATATTATTGATTTCAGATAAGAGATTTTCAGATTTATTGGTTTCCTCAATAGCCTCCCATAAGTCATATCCTAGAATATTCCAATATTTTTGAAAGAAAAAAGGCTTGAAAGTCATCCAATCTTGGAGACTTGTTTGGATTGAGACTAAACAATGCTTCTTTAATTTCTTCTAAGGAGAATTTCTTATTTAAATGTTTGTTATCTTTAATGGCTAGTAATTTGAGAATAGTACTTTTCATTTTATTCTAAGCAATTAGATTAGAGGAATCATAATTATTTAAAGTGTTAGTGTAATAATCAATGCAAATATATGTTATTTGACAAGGGTTATCTATTTCATTTCCAACATAGTCCTTAATTTTGACTATTCTATACATCATTCTAGTGAATATGGAAAACAAACCAAAAATTATGAATAATGCGAATAACAGGAAGTTTCAAGGAAATTTTAAAAGAAACCCTAAGTCTCAATGGTCATGCTCCCCAAGTAAACCAAAATATACTGCTAAACCAACAAATATCCCAACACTGAAAAAAGCTAAGGCCAAACAACTTCCCCTCAAGAATCAGTTTGAAATTTTAGTCAAGCAAGATGAAGAACAAATCTGAGAATTAGTCAAACATGGTCTAAAGACAAGCAGGAAACCTACATGGAACCCTAATCCTCAAATGCTCAAAATCACTAACGATGATAGAAATATTGAATAAGAAGGGTGGAAGAAAGTTCACCCATGGAAAGAGACCCAACAATAGATAGATCTAAAGCAAAACAACAACAAGGGCCTGCAAGGTAGAATTTTATAGAATCATGGAAAAAGAGAGAAAGATAGATAGAAAATATAAGTTATTTTCTCTGAGAAGACTAAGTATGCAAGGATATATTACACAATTGAAGTGTACCACAACAATAAAATCATCCATGGAGTAAGAAAACAACATAAAATCCAACAATGGATCTAAGGATAGGAAAACCCTAAATTGCTATGTCTCTCAAACTCACCCTAAACCTTTCAAAGTTTTAGAAGCTAATATCATCCCTATTAAACCTTACCTTGGTATCCATTCAAAATTTGTATCAAAATTAATCCCTACGAATAAATCGACACCATCTTATCAACCTCATTTTCAATTTGGAAAATTTCATTATGCTAAACCAACTAACATAATAGAGAAGCAAACAAAAAAAAAAAAAAAAAAAGCAAAGGTGGATACCACAATCATCATCACCAATAAGAGAAGTGAAGATAAATGGTTTGAGTGCAAAAAAAATGGTTTGTACACTCTATGGATAGGGCCGAAATCATAACAATCTAAAATGGTGAAATGATTCAATTCCATAGATTCTAAATAGATAAGTATCTCTTTCCTTTCAAATTCTTTAGTGTACCTACATTGCATAGATTTAAGTTTTAGGTCTTTTTTGCTTAAAAATTCTCTCAAACTCATAAATGGATATAGTCTAAACTTTTTGAAATAGAAGCCCAAATTTAATGAAATCATTGTGAGCTAACTTAATCTACCAATATGGGTATCTATAAATAACATTCCAGCTGAATTATGTGACATTAGTATCTTTATCCGAATTGGAGAGATATTAGGAGGAATTAAGGGTTATGAACCACATCATTCCAAATCCTCAACAATCAAACTCTTAGTTAACTTAAAATGAAAAATCTATGATCAAGAACAAATTAAAATAATCATAAATGGGTCATTATTTAAAATCAACTTCACTATATACCTAGAAAAAAATAGATATGTAAAATATCTAAAAGAAGGGAGAAGGGTGGCTTCAAACAATTCAAATTTTGAAGAAATTGGGTTAGATAATAACATAGAAGAACAACATCCAGAGTTGATCACAAAAGAACAAGACAACAATAGAGGAGGGATTAGAATGTAGAATAAAATAGACAGTCTTATATTAACAAATAACAAGAAGTTTGAAGAAGGTGAGATAACAGAACTAGATATTGATCATACAAAGTGTACTTAGGAGAGTTGAAAAGAAATCTTAAAAAGTAGAGGGGTAAGACATCAATTAGATTACATAGAGGAGATATAGGGAAGGAATCAATCTCCTCAATTCATTAAGTGAAAAAGTAGCAAGTTTAAAGGAAGATACAAAAACACTAGAAGTAGAAGTGATGGAATTAGAGGAGAATATTAGAAGTCTTAAGAAACTAAATGAAGAAATAACACTCAAAATCAATGATACCATGTATCAGATAGACATCCTAAAACAAAAAGAGGCTCAAGAAAACTCAAGCAAATAAAAATCTATTTTAGAAGTTACAAAGGAACAGAAAAAAGTTTTCAAAAATAACAAAGAAAAGGAAAAGAAATTGCTAAAAAAGGATCAAAACCAGGAGGAAAAATTGGATAGTCTAGAATAATAATATAGGGGACCTTGAACAAGAGCAGATAAGGATACAAGCTAATGAGGACATAGAAAAATCATGGCTCTTTAACATAGAGGAAAATCAAAGATTGCATAAGAGTGCCCCTATACTATATAAAGGGGTATCTAGAGCAGTATTAGCTTTAGAGGAAAATATAAATAATAATTGGGAATCAAATATAACAGTTAATTAAGAACATGATATAGAAGAATCAGTTCCACCAACATCTTCAACACAATGGAGCAATATCACCATAAGGAAAAGAGCCAAAAAATAGAGTTATAAATTCTGGCAAACTCCAGCAAATGGATCAGACCCTTTTGAAGTACAACTCAACATAGAAACAAAGGACTCAGTAGAACACACAAAAAATGTAATAATTCCTACCTTAGCAAGAGAAGATACAATATTAAGAACTCTAGAATAGAGCATTTGTCAGAATTTGGTAGAAGATAATGAGAAAGGTATATGGTAGAACTGGGAAGAATATAGAATATTGATGGATATAGAACAAAGGAATGCATATGGAGAATAAGATGAAGAGAGAACATAGATTGAGGAAAACACATAGCAATATGAAACATAGATTGATCTAGCAGAACATATATTCAAAGAACTAGAAGGAGAAAAAGAAAATGAGGAAGGAGAAAACCAAATAGCAAGCATCAACAATGCTATGAAGAACCTAGAACACTTGGGCATCTCAATGAATTAGGAAGGCATTAAGACTCTGAAATGTGGTAAGAAAAAGTCAAAATGAGGGAGGAAATTACTCAAAGAATTAAGAGAAGTTGATGGAAAAGCTAAAGAATAACAAAAGATAGTCCAAATTCTAAAAGCAGGGAAGGGGAAGAGCCTTCCCATTATAGTATGAGAATAAAAACTTGGAATGTTAGGGGCCTTAATGCACCTAGCAAAAAATGCTTACTAAAGAGAAATATATCTCAATTTGAATCTAAAATCATATTAATACAAGAAACTAAACTAAATAAAGAAGAAGGAATTAAATTAGAAAGGAAACTGGGTAGTTGGTATATAATCCTACAAGAATCAAGAGGAGCCTCAAGAGGGTTAGGAATGATATGGAATCCTAGGAAGATAATCCTAGAATTGATAATCTTAAATCCATATGCAAGAAAACCTAACATGTCGAGAGCATGCATAAACAAGCAAGCATTAGTTGCACATGTATATTAAATATCTAAAAAAAAAGTAAAATACAACTAATTCTATGCTTGATTTTTACATTACAACCAAAAAGAAAAATCCTCATGCAATCTCAAATTAGCTCAATAAGGGCACCCATAGGAAGTCTTGTTGATGTGCTTTAGATTGGAGGGATGTGAATGTACTCTCCCAAATACAACTATTGAATTCCAATATACTTGAAATAAAATGTAAAATGTATGAAAATAGCAAATGCTTCAAACAATGGTTATGGATAAAACCATGTTCAAAGCATTCAAGGAAGGTGATTTTGGATGCAAAAAATCAAACCAAGTTAACAATGCAAATGAAAATGAACTAGCAACTACAAAAGATTAGTAACAATGCATAAAACCACTAAAAGCTCTACAATTATACTAGCATGATAACAATGCAAATGAGAGAGATGTTAAATGCTTGAGACAAGGGCTCTATTTATAGGCTTGATAGAGGCCTTGGGGAGGTGGCATCTATGTGGCATCCACATAAGTGCCACAACGGAGACACATGGGCTAAGGAAACAAGCCATGCAAAGGTCAACATAAGCCTTTTTAGTGAAAAGGATGGCTCAATTTTTGCTCATACATGTGTGAGAGACCTTGGAGAAAGGAAAGGAGGACAAGTGTGTAAGAGTGTAAAAAGGGAGGCTTTCTTGGATCTTGAGTTGCTCACACGTGTGAGCAACCACTTAGGGGGTAAATGGTGTTTAGAAACATTTTTAGGATTAATTAAGTGGAATTAACTAATGGGTAGGCTTAGAAGGATGAGACTGATGAGTGTAGACTAGGTCTTAGGTGGGATTAAGATTAAATTAAATAAGATTTAACTTAATCATAGGATTATAGAATTTAATAAAGTGCAGGGAATTAAATAAATTGAGAGTTATTTAAAAGGGGATTTATGAAGCACTATGCATTAAATAAATTTAATATATTAGAGGGGATGTATTTAAATTAAATTTAAATACAATAGGTAAATGAACCTATTTATTTAAATAAAATTAATTAAATAAGTAGAAGAATATGACAAATATAATTGGGGATTTACAGAGCACTATGTGTTAAATAAATTTAATACGTTAGAGGGGATGTATTTAAATTAAATTTAAATACAATAGGAAAATGAACCTATTTGATTAAATAAGTAGAAGAATATGAAAAATATAATTAATTAATTAATTAATAATTATAATGTCAAAAGAAATATTAAATAAATTAATATAGTGTTTGGGATGATTTTAAGCATCTACAGAATCATAACTAGATGGGTTGTAAAATCAAGAGTATCAGGAACAATCACCAAATTATCCTAATAAATATATATGGACCAACACAGACTGTAGATAAGAAACAGTTATGGGAAGAAATAAGCATTTTCATTAGAAATTATCACAAGGAATACATACTAATAGGTGGGGACTTTAATGTTATTCTAAATTTGGATGAAAAATATGGGGCTATGAAACACGTCTCACAAGCTTCTATAGAATTCAAGAGGTGGATAGAATAAAATAATTTATTAGATATTCCAACCAATAATGGAACTTATATATGGAATAATAGTGATGTAGGAGCATCCTGGGTGTAAGAGCAATCCTGTATCACCTAAAAATATTTTTTTTTTTAGTCTTTTCTATTTTAATAAGGACTAGTAGACAAAGTGGCTACTATTTATGGAAGCTTGCTATTTTTTGTAATAACACTTGCACGGTTCCTAGCATGTAGATTAGAAGCTGGAATTTCCAAAAAGTGGTTATAATAGCCATTTAGAGCAACGGTTTGAGAGTTATGGCCTTTCAACATTGGGCTACCCGAAATTCCTAAAATAAATGTCAAAAATGTGTTTGGCTGACTCTATATGTATTTTTAGGGTTTGTTAGCCCTAGGTATTAATTTTGAGCATCTAGAACCTTCCCAGGAAGCATAAAATTTCCTATTTAAGAAAAGCACGAACATTGTCTAGGACAACTCTAGGTGATAGTGTTGAGATAATGGGTGTTGCACACATTGCATAATATTGTTATATTTTATGTAGTGTTGTGCCTAGATGGACGTGCAACATGTAAAAATTTCCATAGAATATTCTTGATGAGTTGTATTGTAACATTGTGAAAATATTTTATGTAATTATTTAATATTGGGGAAAAGAATTAAATACCCAATATTAAATGTGGGGTCAGTGGGTTAGGTAGCACATGGTTTTAGCACATGGCTTATGTAATACCACTTAGTGGTTTTGTGGGACTTGCTACTATATAAGCAGCCACAAGGGTAGTTGTTGTAGAGAGAGAGTGAGAGTGACAAGGAGAAGACAAAAGGAAAGAGTCGAGCGGGACAAGGCTTGACAGGTTAGCCAAGGGAGCATTTGTGAAGGTTGAAAGCATGGCATGGGATGTGTGGATTCATGCGTGTTCACATAGTTTGCTCGGTTGTGGCTATGGCCATGAAGGCTTCCATGGTTGTATGGCAATGGTATTTTTGCTAAATAATACATGATGATGGATGCTTTTGGAGGCTAGGTTTTTTTCCCTCAATGAGGGTTTCCCAGGGTATATCTTGTGTCACAATTTTGTGGATATGTTGTCGATTCTCTTGCGTGTGGATTTTAATTTTGTGTTTATTTCAGATCTATTATGGGTTATGTGGAAACGGTTATATTCTTTGTTTCCAAGTTTCCTTACAAATGGTATCAGAGCTATGGTTTTATTATTGTAACCCTAGATTGAATCTATGGGAATGCATGAGAGGATAAAAGAAAGGGCAAGATATATGAATGATTTATTGCAGATTTGAGGGTTTTGGATTTGTTGTTATGATGGGATGTTAAAAGATTTGGGCATGTGAAATTGTTGGAGAAAAAGGATTTTTTTTTGGATGTTTCATTTAAATGAGGGTTTTGGGGGGTAGCTTGCAGAAATGACCTCTTGGGTAAAAACAGACCTCACCATTGGATCCGGGTCAACATTTTCATAAATTTTGATATATAATATGCCCTAGTTTGGCCATGTTAAGAGGAAATGAAAGAGTTTTTTGGTTTCAGCCCATGATGGCTGTCAAATTTAATCCCGTCGGAATTTTCGTCACTAAAAAAATAAAAAATAAAAAATCGTACTGAAAATGGTAAAAAGATTGTCTTAGTAAAACAGCCATAACTTTCTCTCAGAATATCGAATTTCAGAGTTCTTATAGGCGTTGGAAAGCTAATTCAGAGCACTACAACATGGTATAGGTCTGGTTCTATGATTTTGATATTTTGTTAGGTTTTAAGAGCCCTAAAGTCAGATGTTATTTATTTTAAGAACGAATTGGGGCATAACTTGGGCATACAGAGTCAGATTTTGGACTTCGAGTAGTCAACAGAAAGCTCTTGGAGAGCTCTACACATTAGTTTATATTTGGTGTAAGTTTAGCATGATTTATTTGGTGATATATTTATCTAAATAGTTTATAAGTATATTTTGACTATGGCAACATTGTGAGTTTATGGCATTGGAGATTTAAGTTTTGATGTCATTGTATAATCAGTTCATATTTTAGTGTGGTCTCATGATGATATGGTTATCAGTGTTTAGATTTGGATATGTATGATGACTTGTTGGGTCTACAAGTTGTGCAGTGTTGTAAGCGGTCTATACTTACAGGTTGTATTTATAGCTTGGTTATGGGTTGTCTTCGCCCATTGATCTTTCATTATTGATGCATATTCAGATTGGTGGCTTGGATTTGGGTTGTCTATGCCCTAAGTCACATGATTTTATCTTCATGTAGAAGGGATAAGATGTTGTTACCAGGGACAACCATGGTGGAGGATTATGGTTGACTATTTTATACTGACAGGTTGGACATATTGAGAGCCAGATGCTCAGTTCATAGATGTGATCATGGTGTCATGGATTTTGGCATGACATGATTGGTTATAGAGGTACATCCTTTATGTTCATTAGCTTGGATTTTTGATTTGGTTATGGTGGTATATCTTCTTGGTTGAGGATCATAGTTATTTGGTTTCTTTTGAGGAGCTCATGATGTGCACTTTGAGTTCTTTGATAGTTTGATGCCTTGGTTGATTCTCATGGTTAGAGGATGAGTTTTCATCATTATGTCATGGATAGCTTGGATACACGGTTTAGTGGGAGCTTGTGACAGTGATGGGGTGACAGTGCAAGATTAGTTCCTGGTTTGGTTTGGATCTTCATATAGGAGATGGATTTTATGATGCCATAGGTGACTTGGTACCATGGTTGAGTGGGAGTTGTTGGCATTGATATATTTATTGAGTGTTTGCAGATGTTGGAGGTTTGTCTTAGATCCTATTGTTGCAGAAGCGTCTTTGACATTTGCATGGTGCACTTGTTATCTTCATAGTGTGTGAAGATGGTTAGATCTTGAGGACTCATGGAGTTCTTGGTTATCTTTATGGTGTATGGAGATGGTTCTTCCTGTTATGTGGAGATGGTTTTCTTCATGGTGTGTGGAGATGGTTGCATCTTGAGGACTCACAGGGTTCTCGGCAAAGGTGTGGTTTATGCTTTTATTTGGCATATTATCCTTGGTATGAGGATGGTTTCTTTATTATGTCATGGTATACTCTTGATACGCATTTAGAGTTGTGACATGTTATGGTGTGTTTATGTGGAGCATGTTATCTCTTTAGTTGAGATGGTTAGATCATGTTGTCATGTTTATGTTCCTGAGGCCATGGTTGAAACTTTGACATTGATCTTGGTTTAGTTTCTTGGTATTGAGTACACTAATCATAAGCTGGATACTTCATGATATTGCTATGTTGCATTTGGAGTTAGCATGGATTGATTGGTTACAGGTGCTCATGGATACTTAGAGATGGTGGTGATGTTGATTTCTCTTGGATTAGAGAAGTATTTGTTGGGACAGTTGATAGTTTCAGCAGGAAGTCCGAGGGGCAGTCACCTGATATGGACTTGAGAGGAGATTATTCTTAGATGAGTCTTGGTTGGAGACTTGGGTATCTTGATGAGTATTATCATTCCCCACTCTTGGTCTACTTGGCAGTTTTCTACTTGAGAGGTATAGCCCATTATTTTCTCTTAGTTGCATTATATTTATGTTTGTCTCTCATGGATATGGATCTTGAGCTATGGTACATGAGTTAGTTCTAGAGGGTTCATTTGAGAGATGGTTTAGCATTGGTTATCTCCATGTGCATATGTTGTTATGTTGGTTGAGTTTGGGAGATGGTTTTATATTGGGCATTTTTCTTGGATTAGGAATGGTTTTATTGAGTTTGATCTTCTTGTGAGAGGCTTACATCCATGATGAGTTATATGGTATGGTTTGGGTGTTGTTGAGGCTTCTTGTTGGGGTTTTATGGAGGAGATCATACTTGCATAGTTTACATCTAGAGGTGTGTGTAGAAGGACATGATACAGGTTATGATTTGCATGGTTTCTCTGGTCTTGGTTATCTTCCTAGATGTTTAGTTTTGCTTACATTGGATTTGAGATTGGTTAGAGATTGTGATCACTGGTTTGTGCTCATGTATGTCATGTGAGTGATGACATGGTTATTTCTTTCTCTTTTTTGGTTGTGGTGAATTTGGGAGACTATTGGAGAATTGTTATGAGAGTTGTTTTTGCAGGATATTGGATTATGTATTGTGGATGTCCTTGATACTACATGGATTCACTTTTTTGAGATGTGTTGAGTGGATTGGTTATAGATTTGACATTATCTTTTGCAGTGGGAGCTTCTTGGTATATATGTGGCAGGTATTGCTCTTGAAGCTTGTGATTGCAGGTTATAGATTGGATATGTTGGTGATATGAGATTCACTTGTTATACCTTTTGAGGTATGGATAGTTGGATGGGTTTGGCACTTTGCTGTGGGTGCTATTTCAGCTATGGATATTTTGACAACTACGGATACATGTGATTACCTTTGGATCAGGTTATTTGTGCTTGGAATTTTAGTTGGTATAGGATTTTATGATCTTCTAATGCAACAGGTTGGGTGGTTTTCTCTTTGGATGGCTTCTATGTATGTCCAGTGGGAGTGGCATAATAGGAGGTGAGATCATTCATGTTCAAGATTTTGGATACTTTGATTTTTTTGCAGGTACCAGGATGGAGCACTTGGTGTATTTTGATCCATGATGGTGGATGTGCTTGGAAGGATTGTTCCCTTGTTCATTTATGTGGCTACGGATTGACCCTATGCAATGTATACAACAAGTGGGAGATTGTTGATATAATGGGTGTTGCACACATTGCATAATATTGTTATATTTTATGTAATGTTGTGCCTAGATGGACGTGCAACATGTAAAGATTTCCATAGAATATTCTTGATGAGTTGTATTATAACATTGTGAAAATATTTTATGTAATTGTTTAATATTGGGGAAAAGAATTAAATACCCAATATTAAATGTGGGGTCAGTGGGTTAGGTAGCACATGGTTTTAGCACATGGCTTATGTAATACCACTTAGTGGTTTTGTGGGACTTGCTACTATATAAGTAGCCACAAGGGTAGTTATTGTAGAGAGAGAGTGAGAGTGACAAGGAGAAGACAAATGGCAAGAGTCGAGCGAGACAAGGCTTGACAGGTTAGCCAAGGGAGCATTTGTGAAGGTTGAAAGCATGGCATGGGATGTGCGGATTCATGCTTGTTCACATAGTTTGCTCGATTGTGGCTATGGCCATGAAGGCTTCCATGGTTGTATGGTAATGGTATTTTTGCTGAATAATACATGATGATGGATGCTTTTGGAGGCTGGGTTTTTTTCCCTCAATGAGGGTTTCCCAGGGTATATCTTGTGTCACAATTTTGTGGGTATGTTGTCTATTCTCTTGCGTGTGGATTTTAATTTCGTGTTTATTTCAGATCTATTATGGGTTATGTGGAAACGGTTATATTCTTCGTTTCCAAGTTTTCTTACAGATAGTTCGGAGCTTGTCTTGCAGATTACTGTAATGAAGGCACCCATGTGGGTTAGCATATTGTACTTATAAATTTTGTGATTCTACATTTGTGTGCAATTAAGAAGTCCATATTTTGTTCTCACATTTATTTTTATTTCTTTGTTTTCTATTATATTATAGTTTATGGTATTAAGGGCAGTATCCTTCATCAAGTAGTATCAAAGTTAGAGTTTTTGAGTGTGTGGATAGATCACTGACTATGAGACAGTTCACACCAAGACCATGGTTTGGGCTAAGTGTGTAGACAAATCATCGATTGTGAGGCAATTTGCACTAAGATTTTAGTAGAAGTGCAAAAAATGCCTCCACAAAGAGAGCATGGTGGAAGAGTTGTAGGTGTTACACCTGATGGTTTCCAAGCCCTCCAAAAAAAATGTAAGAATTAGAAGAACAAATACATAGAAGAATAAATCTTCCTATAAGAGATGAAAGCGATGATGAGGATGAAGTAGAAGAAAATTCCAAAGCAGAGGTAGTTCTAAACCCAAAGGAAGAGAGGCTTTTTAGGGCCATCTCCAAGATTGGAAAAAGACCTAAGTTTGAGGTTCCCACATTTTTAAAAATTCTTAACCCAGAGGATCTGATTGATTGGATCAATGAACTAGAGGAGTACTTTGAGTATGAAGATATTGATGGTCCTAATAGGGTCAATTTTGCAAAGGTGAAACTGAAGGGACATGCAAAGATCTAGTGGCAAGAGGTTTAGTTGGAGTAAAATAGAAAGGGAAATGAAAAAAATCACTAGCTGGGATCAAATGATAGCTAAACAAAAGTAACAATTTATTCTCATGGATTATGAGCTTGATTTGTTGAAGAAAATTCAAGGGATGAAGCAAGCAAGAAAATTTGTTCAAGAGTATACCAAAGAGCTCTATCAAGTTCTCATTAGAACTAGCCATGCAAAAGCTGATAAGGATAAAGTGGCCCATTATCTTAAAGGGTTAAGGCCAAGTATTTAGGAAAAGTTGAGTCTAGTTCAAATGAGTAGTATTGAGGAGGCATACTAGTTTTCCCTAAGAGTTAAGAAAAAACTGAGCAAGAAGTTTGACAACAAGAATAGTGAAAGAGGTCATGGTGGAAGATCTGGTAGATGATCATATGGTGGCCATGATGATGACTAGAAGAACAAGGATGAGGTTGGAAGTAGCAGTCAGAACCAAAGGGAAAACCATTCCAATCATTTCTATGATCAAAACAATAGAGATTAGAGAGAAAAAGGTAGAGGATAAGGATCTAGAAGAGGAGGCTTCCATGGGAAATGTTTCCACTATGGAGAACAAGGGCATAGAACATTTGAATGTACTCAACACCAAGGAAGGGCAGATTGAAGAGTAGAAGGCTAGGCCAGAGTTGCACATGTTGATGAAGATGCCATATCCTCACATTCTGAAGATACTGAAACAAGAAAAGTCCTAGTTGATAGAAGAGTCCTACTAAGTGGTGAGAATGAACTTGATCAAAGAAGGAGCTTGTTTCTCACAAGGTGCAAATGTGAAGATAAGTGTTGTGATGTGATCATTGATGGTGGAAGTTCTAATAATCTAGTGTTATAAATCATGTTCACCAAGTTGAAGATGAAGAGATAGAAACACCCTCATCCATGCCATATTGCTTGGGTGCAAGATGACCACAAGGTCATGGTCAATAGGTAGTGTTTAGTGAAGTTCAAAATTGGAAGCTACAAGGATGAGGTACTTTGTGATATCCTACCTATGGACATATGTCATACGTTGTTGGGTAGGCCATTGCAATTTGACAGGCATGTTGTACATGGTGGGTGAGCAAATACCTACACTCTGACCAAAGATGGAGTGAAACATAAGTTGAAGTCATTGAAGGAGAAAGAATAAAAGGTATGTAGTGCTACTAGAATATGTTTTGTTGATGGAAAAGAGTTTCTCAAATGTATGAAGCATGAGCATATGTGTTTTTCTATAATTCCAAAAGATAATAGAGAAGAAGTAGAGGCAGTACCTAGAGAAGTTGTAGATATGTTGGGACAATTTTTTGATACTGTATCAGATAATATACCTGATGGATTGCCCCCAATGAGGAAGATTAGTCACTAGATGGATTTGGTTCTAGGAGCCAATTTTCCAAAAAAGGAAACACATAGAATGACACCAACAGAAAGTGAAGAGTTGAACAGGCAATTTCATGAGTTGTTGCAGAAGGGATTGATTAGAGAGAGTCTGAGTCCATGTTTTGTACCATTTGTATTAGCACCAAAGAAGAATGGAGAATGTAGGATATGCATAGATTCTTGCACTATCGAGAAGATCATGAACAAGTATAGATTTCCATTGCCAAGAATGGATGATATTATGGACTATTTAAGTGGAGCTAAGTATTTCACAAAGATAGATCTGAAGAGTGGGTACCATCAAATTCATATCAGAGAAAGCGATGAGTGGAAGATTGCTTTCAAGACCAAAGAAGGATTGTACGAGTGGTTAGTCATGCCTTTTGGGCTAACAAATGCACCAAGCACTTTTATGAGGCTCATGAATGAGGTACTGAAAGATTTTCTAGGTAAGTTTGTCATTGTTTACTTAGATGATATTTTGATTTTTAGTAAGACATTGGAGGAGCACTTGATCCATATTTTTAAGGTGTTTGATAAGTTGAGGGAAGAAAAGTAGCTGATAAACCTAAAGAAGTGTAGTTTTGTAAAGATGGAGTTGGTGTACCTAGGATTTGTAGTCTTAGCAGAAGGTCTAAAAATGGACCCAAAGAAAGTGAAGGCTATCCTTGAATGGCCTACTCCAAGGAGTGTGATAGAGGTAAGATCTTTTCATGGACTAGCTAGTTTTTATAAAAAGTTTAGAAGATGTTTTAGCAGTATTTGTGGACCCCTTACTAAAACAATGAGAGGGGATAGGAAAGAATTTAAGTGGCCTATAGGAGTAGATAATAGTTTTAATCTGTTGAAATAGAAAGTTACTAAGCAGCTTGTTTTAGCACTTCCATATTTTAACAAGGTATTTCAAGTAGACTATGATGCTAGTGGTACTATAATAGGAGTTGTTTTGAGCCAAGAAGGTAGACCTGTTGCTTATTTTAGTGAGAAATTGAATGATGCAAAAAGAAAATATTATGATTATGATCAAAAATTTTATGCTATAGTTTAAGAATTAAAGAAGTTGAGACATTATCTTCTTTCTAAAGAGTTTTTTTGTATACTAATCATCAAGCTTTGAAATATTTAAATAGCCAAGGAAAATTGAGCCAAAGGCATTTGAAGTGGGTTGAGTTTTTGTAGAGTTGGACATTTTTTTTGAAACATAGGAGTGGAAATTCTAATAGAGTTGTAGATGCTCTTAGTAGAAGACAACTTTTGCTGACAGAAATGCAAATAGAGGTGGTTGGATTCAAGGAACTTAGTGCTTTGTATCTAGATGATCTTGATTTGGTGAAGCATGGAAGGTTTGTATAGAACCTGTTACACTTGACAGGACCAAGTAGTTGGATTTCACGATCTAGGATAGTATGGTATTTAATAGGAATCCAATTGTGCATTCCCAGAAATTCAATGAGAGAGAATCTCATCAAGGAGAAGCATAGTGGAGGATTGGCTAGACATTTTGGTAGAGATAAAACCATAGCTTTGGTTGCTGAGAACTATTACTGGCCATAGTTGCATCAAGATGTGAAGAAGATTGTACAAAGTTGTAGAGTATGTCAAATGGTGAAAGGAGTAAAACAAAATACAGGGTTGTATCAACCATTACCTATACTAGAGAAGTTGTGGGAGGATGTTAGCATGGATTTTTTTCTTGGATTACCGATGACTCAGTGTGGACATGATTTTATTTTTGTGATCGTTGAATGGTTTTCAAAGATGGCACATTTTATTCCTTGCAAGAAGACTAGTGATGTTGTTCATGTGGCAAAGTTGTTTTTCAAAGAAGTGGTGAGACTACATGGTCTGCCAAAGAGTATAATTTTAGATTGAGATACCAAATTTGTTGGGTATTTATAGTGTACATTATGGAAGAAGTTGAAGATAGATTTGAAGTTTAGTTCATCACATCATCCACAGATTGATGGATAGATAGAAGTTGTGAATCATAGTTTGGGAAACTTATTGAGATGCTTGGTTGGTGATAAACCAAAAGGATTGGATATGATTTTTGTAATGCCCTGCCAAGGGATCCAAAGAATTAACCTAGAATTTCACTAAGTTTGGTAGCTTTTTTTTTTTTTTTTCTAACATGAAAGTAAATACCACATATAACTTATGCACAATAATAGAAGCAATAGAAAAATCCATCTGAAAGCAAACATAATATACATAATAGATTACATTCTTTAAAGATCCCTTAACGCTGAATTACATCTAAAACACTTAACATACATGAATCCATCTAGTACAACATCCACATGAAATAATAATGATAAGTCCAATGTTTATACATTACATTTCCAAATGCTCAATCATCCACTGTACATGCCATAGGGTATGAAAAGCTCAAAAGAATATACATATGTAGAATAATGGTACATCATCCTATTCTATTCCATGATACATCAAAGAAAAGATTATCACATGATATACATGATACATCCTCATAGAAGATCAAACATAATAAACTAAGTGCATGGTTCCTCCCAACTGTTAATAGCATCATTAGACCATTGTGGATCCTAGCCATCCCTCTGTGCGTAACATTCCAAATCACCGAAGAGATCATTGGTATTAACATAGTAGGAATGTCACTCCTAACATATACTATATCATATGCAGAAAGTAATCTAACATGAAAATAAAAGCATAAGATAACATCATCTAACATATGCTAATCGTCAATGAAAGGATACATGTCTTCCATCATGAAGGGTGCATCAGCCACGATGTGTCAATGAATCTCAAATGATAAGAGTGGAAAATACACTACCACCCGACCACGTGGTACCTAAGTGATCCACTCCCACCATGCTGAGGAGATAATCTCAAATCCCAAACAAGCTATCCAAAACACATAGCATAAATCTCTATAAGTCTAGGAATCTTAAAAGTATACTAACTCAAAGGTTCCAAACACAAAATCGACATCTAATCCCAGAGGCACACAATGACATGTAGGAACCTACTATGCAAGCAGAAAAGTGTCATTGCATTTATCACGTACAAGTTACCTTGGCAGTTAGTTAAATTCCATACATCCATACTGATCTCATCCAGCCACTAGTATCCTCTCATACTGACAAGGCATACTATGGAATGCAAGGTCACAACCATGCATTCTCACTACTCCATCCTAGCCTATACAAGCACTCAAAGCATGGGCGAGAACCAAAACTCTTATCTTTTTAGGTTCATTCAATTAGTATTAAGTGTGAATGTTATCACTTATTAATCCAACTTACAATGAGTTACCCTGGCAGCCTCTTAGGGCCCCAACCCCCATTGCAAGCCACTTCCCGACACTACATGTAGATATCCTACCCTAAGCTCATGGAATCATAAATTTCAAAATCAAAAAAGATAATCCATAATAAAATCATCAAATATGCACAAAAGCATCAAATCTCCATGAGCAAGCATCCATAGAAAATCATGACTACAACAGCTCTCTATTAGCAACTGAAGTATCACTGATAATCAAAAGTATCCAATGGTTCTCAATAACCAAAATATATCTCATTCATACTGATCGAAGACTCCAAAAATGGTTGAGTCAAATATGTCACAACATGACATCATCAAGAATAAATCCACATTATAGTCCCATCATGGCGACTAGAAAATAACCCAGGATAACTGATCGATGACCAAAAATGGTTAAGTCAAGTGTCTCATACATAAGAACCTCAACTATAACAATCAGTAATTACAACCAATACATAGAGCATTCCATCACATAACCATGGTTGGATATATAAAGATCGAGATTAAAACATCATCATGACATCACAATCACATAACCCCCAAGCCTCTGGTAGACGTCCTATAACTGGTCAACACTAGTCAACCAAAAACCCAAAACAATAGCATAAAGAATACACAATGCAAACACATGTTTTGGTTTCGCTAAGTTCACAAACTTGAATTTAAATGTAAAAGTCTCAGTTTAGGTTTTTCAATTTAAATATCAAGTGGAGAAATTTCACGTTTTACCTAACCCATGTAATGTATTGATAGATAAAAGTTTCTCCCAAAAAACCATTAGACTCAATTTTCTAAATGTCTTTTATATACACATTTTGATGATAATGACCCCCATAATTTTCCAAATAATTGAAAATTCTTTTCATATTCATCTTTCCAAATTAAGAGCTTATATTGAACCTATATTGCTCAACAATATAAAATAACTTGTTATTAAAGAATTACTCTTTAAAATTCCAATCATATATTAATATATTAATTATTTATTATTAATAATGTATATATACTTATACATATATATATATATATATATAAATACATATACATAAATAATTATTAACTTACAAAATGATTTACATAAAAATCAAATCAATAAAACATTTTATTTGACAACACACAGCAAGTTTAATAACCGTCGATACAACATTGTTTATATATATAACCTGCAGATCGCAGGGTACATTGCGGTTGTAGGTACATTGCAGACCGCAGGTACTCTATGGTACCACAGTCTGCATTAACGTGGCCATCGATGGGGGTGAGGAAATATGTTCCCCCCCCCCCCCCCCCCCCCCGCCCATTCAAATTTATCATATTTTTTTAAAAATACTGCGTTTTATTAAAACACATCTCTCCAATGTAAACCACGATGCGACATTCGCTCGCTACGAAATATATATGTCATTCGACTTAAATATATATATGTATATATACATATGTATGTATATATATATATAAGTATATATGTATATATGTGTGTGTGTGTGTATATATATACATACAGAGAATAATCAAATATCATAGCATATAGACATATATATATATATATATATGTATTCAGATTTAAAAATATATACACAATATATAAATTCCAACTCGCAAAATTTTCCTATAAGTCTTGATCTCAAAAAATTTCCAATAATTATTCTAATGGGTTTGACTATGAATCTAAACCCTAGCCCCGTGTTTTTTTTTTTAGATCTATGCATATAAAATTCTCAAATAAATTAATTACCCATATTGAGAATGCATACAATAAAAATATGAAATCCCTCAAAAGACATATGGAAGACACGAAGAAGATAGGGAATGCAAGATGTGGAAATAGCATAAGTAAAATTACAAGAATCTACCCGAATTCTGATGCTAATTCACTCTTCCTCAGAAAACTCGTAGAGAAAGCTCCCTTCTTTAGAGTTCTTGAATCCTCCAATGCTCCAATTGCACTCCAAATGTTGTGTCTAAGCTTTTAGGAATGCTTGAATATAAAAAGCTCTCAGGAAACATTTAGAATGCTTCTAGAAACAACAAGAAGGTGTCACCAACTAAGCATGTGTCTTTTCCAACATTCTAGATGAATCATAGGGTTGTAGACACCATGTGCTTAATTGATGCACTAACCTCCGTGCTGTTGACATATGAGAAATGAAAAGGTGCGTTAACTCCCATGCAAGCTTATAACTCCAATTTACTTTTTATATAATTTCTATTTAAATATTTATAACTTTCATTTTAATTTTTATAACTTTTATTATTATTATTTATTTATTACTTTATTATTATTTTATTATTATTATTAATTTTAATTTCTAATTTTTTTTTATTTAATCCTTTTTCCCTCAATTGATTCTCATTTAATTAATTATAATCAAAATATCAAAGACCATGACATTTTATATTAATTTTCTCAAATAATTAATTTATTGATTAAATCTATTTATTAAGACTTAATTAATAGAAAATTCACCATAGACCTCCAAGATAAAATATGAAAACCCATCATAGAGCAATTCACACAAAATCAGTCTAAAGGGTTCAAAATCATGAATTATGTCATCCAACACATTCGATGGGTAAAATATCTAGATACTTTTCCTATCTCACTAGGACAAATGGTTTAAGGGTTTGGGATTTGGACTTGAGAATTTATCTCCCTTCTCTTATCATTGAGATAGTATAATAGGGTATGCTCATCCTAAAAAATTTAGGGAAGTCGATACCCAGTACCTGCAACCTGCAGAAAAACCATATATGTACATACAATATATATAATGCTAAGCTAAACAAACAATGGTAGGAAGTGGTGCATCGTGTAGATCCCGACTAAGCAGGTGACTACGACTCCCTTCCTTAAGCACATTAGAAATGCCATACAATAAGAAAAACATGCACACCATACACATGCAAGTATGGGGTAAGTATCCATAATAAAACACATGAGATAATAAACCATCTAACTAATCATCAACAGCAACTGAAAGTAAAGAAAAGTAATGATCATCATGCATACATGAAATGTAAAGTCTAAATGATCTCATCATATACCACTGAATCCATAACATAATGTCTGATAGTCTCAAACCAATACCACTAATCCATCAACCTAAAACTAGTCTAACATAGTCTGATAATAGCAACATTATGTCCAGAAAAAGATGTGAACAAGGGTAGGCACTATAATTTTACCTCAGGAAAACTTTGCATACAATAATTCTATCAACAAGAGTACTAGTAAATCACCATTCTAGATTGTATATGGGAGTAGTCCTAGAAATGCTTCTAAATTGCGACAGTTAGATAAAGGAGAGATAAGTAGTGGTAAAGTAGAAGAATTTGCTTAACATTTGAAACACATCCATGAGCAGGTGAGGAGGCACATCATAAAGATGAATACAAAGTACATGGCTACAACAGATGTGAAAAGGAGGTATAAGGAATTTCAAGTTGGAGATGAAGTCATGGTTCATTTGAGAAAGGAGCATTTTCTAGTGGGTACATATAATAAGTTGAAGATAAAGAAGTTTTCACTATGCAAGATAGTGAAAAGACATGATTCTAGAAATGCCTATGAAGTGGAGTTTCTTGCTGAATTAAATATTTCACTAGTATTTAATATTTCAGATTTGATAGAGTATTATAAAGGAGGTGATGGAGATGAATTTGCAAAAGCATAGTAGAGTATTCCAACAACTGGTTCGACAACTAAGGAGATTGAGGAGATATTGGATAGTCATGTTGGTAAAAGTACCAGGAATAAAACTTATGAAGAATATCTGGTCAAATGGAAAGGGAGGCCAGTAGAGGATTCATTAAGGCTAGAAAGGGAGGAGGGTAGCCATCTTGGTTTTCCTCTAAACACTTGAGAAGTGATAGGGTCACTTCTCAAATTGCCCCAGGTGTTTGATGTAGGAGCATCCTAGGTGCAAGAGCAATCTTGCATCACCCAAAAATATTTTCTTTTTAGTCTTTTCTATTTTAATAAGGACTTGTAGATAGGCTGGTTATTATTTATGGGAGCTTTTTATTTTTCGTAAGTTTTTCATACGAGCTTAGAATGTTCTCATTTTCTATAGGAAGGTTCATTTTAGAGTTGTAAGCTTGCCATAAAAATCACATTGCTCCAGCTTAAGCATCAGAGAAGGTATTGTGGATTTTTGATGGAAACATTTATAGAAAAATATTTAGGCTCACCGTTGGAGGCCTTAGAGTGCTTGGATGGGGTCCAAAAACTCAACAGAATGACACTTGTGTAGTTCCAAGCCTATAGATTGGGAGCTAGTGTTTTTGAAAAGTAGTTATAATAGCCAATTAGAGCAATGGTTCAAGAGTTATGGCCTTTCAAAGTTGGGCTACCCAAAATTTCTAAAATAAATGTCAAAAATGTATTTGGCTAACTCTATAGTATCATTAGGGTCTGTCAGCCCTATGTATTAATTTTGAGCATCTATAACCTTCTCAGGCACCATAAAATTTCCTATTTAAAAAAATACGAACATTGTCTAGGACAACTCTAGCTTATAGTTCGCAGCTTGTCTTGCAGATTATTGTAATGAAGGTGCCCATATGGGTTAGCATATTATACTTGTGAATTTTGTAATTTCACATTTGCAGTGCAAATAAGAAGTCCATATTTTGTTCTCGCATTTTTTGTTGTTTCTTTGTTTTCTATTATGGTTTATGGTATTAAGGGGAGCATCCTTCATCAAATAGAAGGAAAAATTTCACCTATATACCTGAAACATTGGATAGATTTTTCTTCAAAGGGGACTTAAGAGATAAATACATGGTACTACAGTCAACAATCTTACCAATAACATGATCAAATCATTATCCAGTAAGATTTGAATTAACTGAACCTAAAAAACCTTTAAGAAATCCCTTTAAATGTTAACAAATCTGGTTTCTAGATAACAGTTTCATGGAACCTATTAAACTATGGTGGTCCCAAGAAAACTTCAAAGGGTCAAAATTGTACTTCTTTATGTCTAAGATGTAAAAGATCACAGAAAATATACTTAAATGGAAAAAAAACACATTTTAATAATATGTTTAAAGAAAAATTAGATGATGAAGAAAATCTAAAAACATTAAACAATGAAGTGATAAAAAGGGGAATGGATACTTAAATGGAACAAAACACATTTTAATAATATGTTTAAAGAAAAATTAGGTATTGAAGAAAATCTAAAAACATTAAACAATGAAGTGATAAAAAAGGGAATGGATACTAAGAAGCACCTAAAAGAAAAATAATTACTTTCAAACTAGGAGGAAATATTGGCAAAAGAAGAGATCTTTTGGAGACAAAAATCAAGAGAAACGTGATTAGTAAAAGGGGATCGTAATAAAAAAATTTTCCATAATAACATTGTTTTTAATAGAACTAGAAATAAAATCACAAAGATCAAGGATTCAAAAGGTAACATTATTGAAAATCCTACAAATATAGTAGAAGTATTCATAGATTATTTCAAAAACATAT